>JAPMUY010000833.1:0-161312 GCA_026901105.3 Galaxias olidus
TAAATCAGCATCTCTATGTATGGCAGCCATTCCATTCCGATGTCTGTTGAATTCCAACACAGGCACACCTCATTTTACCTAATGTACTGATTAGATGATCGCCTGACTCAAATCTCATTTAATGAGGAAAAGTCTCACTATCCTCTTGCAATAGTATCAGCTGGATGGAAAAAACAGTCATAGGTTTTCCCACTTACAAAGCATGTAGAGGTCTGTCATTTTTATCATAGGTACACTTCAACTGTGAGAGACGGAATCTAAAACAGAAATCCAGAAAATCAAAAATAATTTGCTTGGAATCAAAAAATAAATATTGACTATGCCAATAAAGTTGGAAAGAAAGGTTGAGCGAGGAAACGAAGGGTTCAATTCTCGCTTTCCTGGCAGAGGGAAACAGTGAGCGTCAGCTTGCTTCCATCTTTAAAATTTCCAAGACTGCGGTTCATAAGAACAAGGTCAAGCAGCAGACATTTGGGGACAACAAAGCTACAGACCGCCAGAGGGTGAAAACGACTGTCCGTTGACCAGGATGACCGCCAACTCATTTGAATGTTACTCATCAACTGTAGGATGGCATCAAGTGACCTACAAAAAGAATGGCAAACCGCAGTTGGTGTAAAGTGCACAGCGAGGATGGTTCAAAACAGACTCAATGAGGTAGGGCTGAAGTTACGCAAAGCTAGAAAAACAGCCCTTCATTAATGAGAAGCAGAGCCAGGCTGAGGTTTGTTAAAGACCATAAGGATTAGAAGACTGGTGTATGGTCATCTTGTCTGAGTCCAATCTTCAGCTTTGCCCAACACCTGGTCGTCTAATGGTTAGACGAAGACCTAGAGAGGCGTACAAGCCACAGTGTCTTGCACCCACTGTAACATTTGATGGAAATGGTCTGGGGGTGCTTCAGCAAAGATGGAATCAGTCAGATTTGTCTTTGTGAAGGATCTATGAATCAAGCCACGTACAAAGGTTGCCCTGGAAGAAAACTTGCTTCCTGCTGCCGTGACAATGTTCCCCAATTCTGAGGAATGTTTTTTCCATCAGGACAATGCTCAATGCCGCACAGCCAGGTCAATCAAGGTGTGAATGGAGGACGGGGGGTGGGGGTGGGAGGGTCCGAAAACGTCTTTTATCCAACTGATCCCCAAAAAACAGGAGATCCTAGGACTAGGACCACGCGGAAAAAGTGCCCGCTCAAGTCCCTGTGCCCCTTTCCAATTCCCGCTCCCCTCTCCTCTCGCTCTCATTCAAACCAAAATTATTTAAATAGCCTAAGATATTGTGTCCAAAGTTCCAAACCCCAAAATACAGAAAACGGAGGAAGTGATGATATTTGTTTTCCAAAAAAAAGTGTTAGGGATGTCTTCCACAATCTGTTAAGTTAGATAACGTTACGAATGTTATAGTGAGATATCAAGATGGAATATCTATATCAGTTTGTAAACGTCTTCAACAAGTTAGCTTGCTAGAGGCATTTTTGTACTACTGTTGTTTTTCAAACAAGCAGTCAGTCCACTATACTTCATTTCGCAACGCATTCATTCTCAATTCACTGACATTAGTAATTGCAGGGAACTAAGGATAACTTCATCTTTAATTTGCTGCTTTCCTCGTATTTAGCTAGCCCTCTGAGACCTAGGGTCCTTTATTGCCGTTTTTGATGTCTTTATAGTTTAACCAATATTGCAGTCATTTCTGGTAGTAAAGTGAAGTAACACATATCCCCAGATTCAGTATAGTTGAGGCTAATCAAGTGTGACACTCAAACCACATTTTTAGACTGTAGAATATGACATAATAACCATAAAAAACAAACAAAACAAAAAAAAACGGCCATTGAATTTCTAAAGTTTTATTAGCAAAACACAGCAAAAAGCATGAAAGTAAAGTTTAAATTCAATTATGATGTAGCCACTGGTGTTTGGCATCAAAGAGAAGTATATGGGACCTTATAAGTCACTTTTCCACTAAACTATTTACAATATGGTGACCATTGGTCATACTCATTTTTACAGTCAAAATGTTCTACCACCCTGAAAAAGGAAATCTTGAGGTCTAGATGTCCCTAACTGTGATACTTGGCAGTTTCTGTAAAGTATCTCATACAGGGGGTTCTGACACTCCTTACACTGCCATGGAGTGTATTTATTGCACAGTTTGCCCTTACTGTGGCCTGCTGGTGCCCCATCTGAATGTACAATGGCTGGAACAATGACTACAGGAGTGTTGCTACAGGAGTATTGCCTCTCTGCTGTGGTGTTATCCAGTTGCATCCCACAAAGTTCAGTAGTGAGCAGCTCAACAAAGACCTGATGTGACATGTTGTTTTTGCACATACTTCTTTGTGGAGGATGAATGAATTGGTGACAGCAATGTCCAGAAAGTGGAAAGACGTTGGCGATTGCTGGGCTACAGGACAGGAGCATGAGCAGAGGCGCCTGCTGGTCTGTGCTGGAGGGTAGGCTACTTGCTGATTTACATGAATTGCAGGCTTTGCTGCACTTTGTTCGTAATCAACACCAAAATTGCATATGATAATTCAAACGAAATAGTAAACAAGTATAATTTGGAAAATAGTAACGGATTACCATGGCTTTTTCTCAATATGATGGTACCTTGTGATGATATTGAGATGATAAAATAATAATGCCAGGTAAGAGTGAGCTAGGGCGCACACCGGTACGCGCACTAGGCTACACACTTTCAACACACCAGCAGGAAATAATAACAGGCTATTATTCCTTTCAATAAAACATTGGCAATTATTCACGTGCATCCAAATATTATAACAATTTGAAACAACTTACTTGTCCTGAAATGGATCTATTCCTTTTCTAAAACAGTGAACATCTTGGGATTCTTGGCTGGAGCGGCTGTCTGGAAACGACGCGCTGTCCTCTCCCTCGTCGCATTGAAATATCCTCTCAATAGCTTTTTATCGAGTGTCTCTTCTTCTAGCCATACTTGCTGGTAAAAGTAAAAAATGTTATCCTCTTATCCGCTGTATGATCCAATATGACATGATTCCAATGGAAAGTGTTTATCTTCATTGACATGTAGCCTATGTCGATTATCGAGTGGTTATCTTCTAATTCTTTTGAGTAAACACTCGGAACTTTAAATCACATGACCTATACTATCTAATGACGTCATGAAACCCCGCGGAAAAAACAATAGATCAATAGATACTATGGAAAGGCGAGGGGCAACGCAACCTATGGATAGGCTATGCTCAAAGAATGTTCCCTACTTTTGTAGATCTGTGGAAAAGTAAGTGAACAACATACAGCGACCAAAATGGTCTTCAATTAAATCTACAGGTTCTCTAGTTTAAAATACAAAAAAACAAATCGTCTTTAAACCCAATAGTTTTTTTTTTATGAAGGATTTCGTAGAGGATCACGGATGGGCGCGCCCGTCGGTCTCAGAGGGATAGCTACATAAACATAACAGTATGTGATCTTTCTGTAAACGGGATGTAAGGCAATAATAAGGTATGAGATGCCGTTATCATTGTTGTTATTTTGTACATGTTCATTCAAAATTGCAGTCAGTCCACCACGTGTGCTTCTTCACTCAACACATTCATGAAAGTAGCTTACTTTCATTTTTGGGAAATAATTTATTTTGTCTGTACTAGCTAACTCAGCAGGAACTGCATGTAGATAGAGGAGAGCCTAAGGTGAGAATTCAAAATTATAGAATGAAGCTATAATGTACTAGTATGGAAGCTCATAAGGGACTTCATTCAAATGAAAATGTAACCTTAAATGCAAATACAGTTCAACAATAGCATTATCACTTTCCACATTTGTATGTGTTGAGACAAATTTAAATGAAAATGCAATCATTCCATTTGCGTTTGCATTTTCAAATGCTTCAATGGGCATTCTGTGTCAAAATTCAATTTTAAATGCAAAAGCTGTTTGACATTACATTTTCAAAGTCCTACCCCACCATACTGCGGACAATATTCAAATGTTAATTCAAACTTGAAAATTAAAAATGCAATATAAAAAATGTATCCTCATTTTCCATTTGTGCAAGCACTATTTGTCACAATTAAAATTAAAATGTAGTTGTCAAACAATTTGAAAATGAAAAGGAAATCACATTTGCCATTGTATTTTCAAAGACTTCATCTTCAGTACTACGCTGTGCAGTGGACAATACTCAAATGCAATACGCGAATCAGCGCTAGGAGTCTATTGCATTTGCATTTTCAAGTCACCACGCACTCTTTGGGACAGAACATGAAAAGTCAAATGCAATCTGTCAGTCCTCTCATCAAGGCGGGTCTTTAGTTAGGATGTCACTTCCTCGTTTACTGACTTGCTTCATTAGCCTGTTATCAACTCATTGTTGGAGCTGCTATTTTGCATGTCCGTTGTCATATTTGTGTGCTGCAAGTTCTATGTTTTTGCATGTATTAAAAGAAGTATATTTATTAAAATCTCTCTCTAATTATTCACAATGACAGCGCTGAAACGAAGAGAAGCAGGACAGCCATATAGCTGAACGCTTGCTGTGGGCTAATAGATTGGGCATAACTGCATTATTTTCAACTTTCACATGCATGTTTACACAATATTAATTATCAGAATCATACTGAATAAATAAACCTATAGCACAATATGGGATATGGGTGATAATATGAAGGCAGGATTGTACCACTTTAGATTGGACAAAGCTATTTAATTAGAAGATGCATTATAAACGCTGGAAATTTCTTCTGGAAAAGGTTTTAATGTTTTCATAAACGTTCACACCTCTAGTTTTAATAATGTTGTATTATAAATGTGTGGCCATAGGTAGTGTTGCGCTTGTTTTGGGCAATTTTATTTAGGTGAGGTTGCTCATTTGTCTCTCAAGAGTTAGCCACACTGAGTGTTCATCTCTGCAGCAATGGCATAGGCTTGGCTGGTGCGGGAGATACTTCGACGTCGGTGCCAGAAATGGAGTAGACCTACTCTGCAATACATACTTTCTCTGTTCTGTCGCGAACCTCTGTTAATGGCAAAATTAGATTGCCGTCAAATAGCCAAAGTGGTTATCTCCTGGCGCACCAGATGCACCGCTAGCTACAGCTAGCACTATACTAAGTGACTGAAGGAGGAAGTGAGGTCCAAACTTAAGACCCGCCTTGATGAAAGGACTGACAGATTGCATTTGAATTTTCATGTTCTGTCCCAAAGAGTGCGTGGTGACTTCAAAATGCAAATGCAATAGACTCCTAGTGCTGATTCGCGTATTGCATTTGAATTTTGTCCACTGCACAGCGTAGTACTGAAGATGAAGTCTTTGAAAATGCAATGGCAAATACGATTTCCTTTTCATTTTCAAATTGTTTGACAACTGCATTTTTATTTTAATTGTGACATAAAGAATGCTTGCACAAATGGAAAACGAGGATACATTTTTTATATTGCATTTTAATTTTCAAGCTTGAATTAACATTTGAATATTGTCCGCAGTATGGCGGGGTAGGACTATGAAAATGTAATGTCAAACAGCTTTTGCATTTGAATTTGAATATTGACACAGAATGCCCATTGGAGCCTTTTAAAATGCAAATACAAATGGGATGATTGCATTTTTACTTACATTTTGTCTCAAATAGCACATACGAATGTGAAAAGTGATAATGCTATTGTGGAATTGTATTTGCATTTTCAAGTTTACATTTTCATTTGAATAAAGTCTCTTATGGGCTTCCATATACTAGAGGCAGGGGTATATTGCTATAATTTTTTTTGCGGCTGATACAGTATGTTGTTTGAACGTCTTTTTGCACACGCAAACCTGTGTTAAATCAGGCCCTATATCGGTACCCCCCATATCCAATCTGGCGTTAATTCTGCGCCTTTTCGCCTTTGGGGTGAGTCAAGATATTGATGAATTTCATCACTTTCTGCTGTATACTATATATTTTTTGTTGCAACCGGACCATCCATTTCATAAATGGGACAAAATATGAATCGTTTTTTTCCCTTCTACCTCGGGTATGGGTAGAAGTATGGGTAAACTAAAGCCCTTCTGAGGATTTTTGCCTGTTACCTGTGTCTCCACCACATTAGAAATCGAAATTTCGTCCTTGCTCAGAAGCCATCAGACAAAACCTCTCTGCTTGAAGTTTCATAAAGTTATAAAAAGTTATAAAATAATACCACTTGATTAGTAAAACATTAGCTACCTTTCACTATCAAAATATTTTTTTGAAAAACTAAATAATAGGAGCTCTTCTGTGCTTATAATCTGCCTGCTAGGGCACAATAGCAACCATGGAATGCAAGCATGTTATAAACATTTGCGTTTAAACCATCCATACCTGTCTGTGCCATCTCCTGTATAGGTACAGTTTGATGTCAATTAACTGAATTATCTCCTTCCAGCCTTTACCCGGCCCGGCCCTGGACTCCCTTGCTAGCGTCCTCCTGCCAGACACCCCCGTGTTCAAACCTAAAGAGGACAAACCGAAGGTACGAAAAAACACCTAGCTAGAACTCAACCATCAATGTAACACTATGAACAGACATACAGAACCTGTGGTCCCAAAATCTTTTTACGAAAATGGGCAAATTGAAACCAAGAAACTATTAGAAATTTATTTCAGCATTTTTCAATGACGTTTTATGGCAAGTGCTATACAAAGCAATCCCAAGGGTTACTATCCTAATAAAACCGATCTCTCCTGCTCTCTGATAGTTCAAAGTACTTTAACCCAGGGTGTCAACTTTGTTTCAGAGCAAGAGCAAGTCAAGGTCAAAATCAAAAGTAAGCAAGCGGCCTGTTGCATGAATGCATGCCAAATGAACCAAACTATAGCTATGGTGAAATACAACCATTGTTACTTTTTTATGAGTTGTGTATTCACACCTTTATGCTATGTGTTGATGACATTTTGACCGTTTGTCCCTTGAATAATATTTTTAGTACAGCACATGTATGTTGGAAGATAAACATATTTTATATAGAATGAGATGTATTAAGGATTGGACCACAATTTTGAGTTTGCCGTACATAAGAAATACACTTCTATGGGAATAATGGTGTTTCTGGATGTTTTTCAAGTTGTCCCCTCACCTCACTTTTCAGAGACAGCAACAGGCAGAAGACCCAATAGACCATTTGTCTGGTCAGCTGAGTTCCGACGTGGTGCAAGCATCTTCTACACCAAAGGGGGGGAAGACCTAAATCTATAGAGGTAAGTAAGAACTGACCCAAAAATATAGAACTTGTTCACGAAACATGCTGGCTCCAGTTTTTATTATATGTGTAACCTAGAGGTAGTAATGAATTAGCCTTGAACAGGCAAAGGCAGTATTTGTTTTTATTTTCCTTTGACACTGAGGGCCTTTCTCAAACCGCACACTCCTCCCCTACCCACTCCATTTCGGAGTGCAAGTCTATATACGAAGCACCCTTCATAGTGTGTAGGGTATTAATACAGCTGCAAGCTTCGGGACGAAGTTCCCTCTCTCCGGCGGAAACGGGAACTGTCGTACCTTTACATCCCCATGGTTTCGTATTAACAACTTTCGTTATATGGGGCAACCACTGGCGGCTGGCAAATAGAGGGAGCTAGGGTGCCAACCTCCCTGACCCTCCCTGGTGGAAAGTTTTTAGTTTTTCTTACGCAAACCTTTTTTAAATAAACAATAATTACATATTTGAAGTATGTATGTGTTTCAAATGCACAATAACATGTACCATATAAAATATTAATAATCATATTGGGGGGAAATTAGCTGACTGTTCATCCCCTCGCTCTCTCTCATTATCTCTTCTGGGGCACTAGAAAAAGCGCCCATTCAGTGCAGCAGCACAGCCAATAGCTGACACAAGAAATACACATAGCAACATTAGCAACAAAAATTTAGCCAATCAGCGTCCTCGAATCTTATGCCAAAAGGGCGATCAATTAGTGCCACAAGTAGAGTCTGCCTGTGTGGTGGAGGAAGTTGGTTTGCGACTTGCCATTAAATCAAGAGATAAGATAATGATGAATGCGGCCACTCAAGACGAAAGATCTTGGGCTCCCTGTAATACAATATAATCTAGAGAAGAACTTTGGTGGAGAAAATACGAGTAAAAGAGCTTGGCACAGATCAACCTGATATAGAGATCGAACAACAGGCTAGTGAAAAAAACAAAGTACATGCGAGGCTTCGATGCTTCGAGTACATGGATGAGTGTTCGAGGCACACATGAAATGGAGAATACGGTCAAGACCTACCTTAGAAACACCATGACACAGGATCGCCTGAATGCTCTGGCTATGCTCTCCATGGAGAAAAAACGAATCAAAAAACATTTTGGTTTGGTTTGCCACTCAGAAGGACAGAATGGCCAAGTTCCTTTACAAATAAGATGCCAGACGCACACACAAAGTTCCCCCGACTCCATTTGTTTTTGTATATAGTTGACCGTAGCATAATATTTTATTGTAGTGTGAAATAATAATAATAAAATATAATTTTTAATATTCCATCCATTAGCTTTACCGCTTATCCTGTACAAGGTCACGGGGGGGGGGGGCTGGAGCCTATCCCAGCGGACACAGGGCGAGAGGTGGGGTACACCCTGGACAGGTCGCCAGTCTATCACAGGGCCGACAAATAGGGACAGACAACTCACACTCACATTCACACCTACGGGCAATTTAGAGTCACCAATTAACCTGCATGTTTATTTGGACTGTGGGAGGAAACCGGAGTACCCGGAGGAAACCCACGCGAACACGGGGAGAACATGCAAACTCCACACAGAAACGCCCTTGGGTCAGGTGGGGATTGAACCCAGGACCTTCTTGCTGTGAGGCAACAGTGCTAACCACCGAGCCACCGTGCTGCCCCCTCAATATTTTTAATATTGCCATTCAATAAATACTTACTATTTCACAGAACACTGGTATCCTGCAGTTAAGGTCCTCCAGTCATATTATAAAAAATGTAAAATGCTCTGCTTAAACATATAACTCATGTCTTATGTTTTTTCTGCAAAATACATTGTTACCTTGTTAAAACCCTAAAAATTAAATCTTCTCCCTCTGCCTCATTAAATATTCTTGAATCTGAGTCACCCCGCCCCCCTCTATTCGAATACCCATACAGCCCCCCTCCTCTGCAGTCGTGGATACTTGCTCCCAAGTCACCCCGCCCATGAACGGTGGTTGGTAAAAAATGGTTACTTAAAAATTGGTGTCGTCACACGTCTGGTTTGTCTGACCTTGCCCGTTTGAGACTATCCTTGGTGCATTGAAGTTTCAAAGCAGAAATGGCTGCCTTTTTTGCTCCTGATATGTCTGTTTATCACATAAAAAACACCACAAGGACATGTTAACAATGTTAAACAGCATCCCCTACCTAAAACAGTAGCACAGTAGCATACTGTTTATCAGTTTTTCTAAATCAGCTGCTTTGTTTTCAACAGTCCCTGTAAATACACACAATATAACATATAACACTTTACAATCAAATGAACACGTCCACAGTTTTCTAGACTAGATAAGGGTATACTTGATCCTAAAAACAATGTAACCTTTAAGTTGTTAGCGTCTGTATGACAATATTAAATGTTTAGTTTGAGGAGATGTTTGTACGGCTTGCACGGAACCTTTTTTTACTAAGCGTCTTCCATGACACAATACGGCGTTGCACGTGGTTAGAGCGTCAGCATCGATGTAGACTTGCTGTGTAGGGTTTTCTAACCCACTTCAACTCCACCCTCATTGGTTTGGGATGGCAGTTATAATGGCGGACACGCACACAAATGGAGTGGAAGTGGGCAGGGAGAGGGTGTGGGGGGTGGTTTGAGAAAGGCCCTGAGACATCTTTGTTTTGCAGGTTCCTGTTGCCATTTACCTTCCCTGCCACCTGGTGGAGCCAACTGAGGAAGCTGTTCTGAATACATTTTTCTAAATGATGCAGAATGCAAACTTCCTAAAAAATAGACCGGACACAAATATTAACACGCACACACACACACACACACACACACACACACACACACACACACACACACACACTAATCATAGGAGAAATGCACACATAACATCATTTGCGCACACACCTCTTTTCCTGCTTGGTATAGCACATCCTTTTAGTTTTGGTTTCTGTCCTTTGTGCTAATAAGTAAAATGAATATGATTTAGAATAAAAGGGAGTAATGGAGAGATTTGATAAACATTCAAGAGCGAAACAAGAAAACATGTGAAAGAGACTTAAGTCTGTTGAGGTTGTTTTTTTTATTTCCCAGAATGGACAGTCAATCATATCTTGTTGGGATATATATATATAGTGTTTGTGTCCACATTTAAACAGTTTGCATTCCTCCAAAATTACTGAAAGGTTTGCGCAGCATTGTACTGATAGTATCCTAATGTTGTGGCTTTGAATCAGTGTTGGAGCAATAGCAAATATCTGCTGTGAGGGCTGCCCGTAGTAAGTATTGGGTGTAATCAATAGGGATATCTGTGCAATCTTCACAAAGAAGTCAAGTTTTCTATTGTTGTGTGAACGGCCACCGTTAAGACACTAGTGTACAGCCTAGTGTGTTTTGATAGAACAATTACAATATTGAAAACGTGTAAATTAATTTTTAGAATGTGGTGTACTTGTATGTATGCGCCTGAGAGCTAGTTCAATTTAAATGTACTTTCTATAAAGCAATATCTATCAAGATGGGCTCTGTTTGTGTGTGTCAGGCTTTATGAAGCATTTCATTGATTCAATAAGTGCCCTTACAATATTACTTGATTGGTTGTTACATCTGATAACTACCTATATTTGCATACTATATTCGAAATACCTTTTCTCTATATAAAGCAACACTGTATAATTTAAGGCTTCTGGTTACAATGTCAAAATACATTTGTTTTACTTTCCGCACTTTTCTATTAAAGCACCTTTGTGGAAAGGGGAATGCTGATAAATATAAAGTAAATATATTTTACTTTGTGTATCTGGGCATGAATTAAATGTAATGGCTAAAGAAAATCTGTTTGTGTTTTTTTCACTCAGGAATAGATGAAAAAAACATGTAATTACCAAATAAATATATTAACTCTAAAAACAAGACAAAATTATTAAACACAAACACAGTGAGATTGTTAGACAATATTCTGTGTATTTAGCGTTTACCTTAAATGGCTTTGAAATTGTACTGTTTTACTGTAAAATGTGGTGAAATTTGAAGGTATAGAAATAAAGCTAGGACTTTTACCATGTAATTTCGTAAAGCTGTTGCTTTAAGGGTTTGGGTGCAAGGTTTTAGCAACTTGCATCATTTATCATTTTGTTATGGCAAGTGTAGTGTGACCGTATAACTATTTGTTGTAAAACACACAGGTTAGGTAAGTGTGTTTAAGTCTTGCATTTTAAAATGAGAAGTAGAAAGCTTTCACTACTGATAACAGAAAAAAATGAGTGACACGCCGAGTTTGAAACGGGGTCGCAAACACACCTGTTTTTTTTTTTATTGTTATCAAAAGTATTTCATACCATTACTAATAATGATAAAGGCGGAACAAGAACTGAACGATTGTAGCAAGTTATCGATACATTTTAATAGTTTTTCTTAATCTAAATTTGATTAATGCAAAGCAATGCAAAAAAAGCAGATACACAATGGACTAGGAGATACACCGAAGCAAAGAAAAATTTGAAAGTAAATACGTAATGTAAAAAATAGAGATACAGTAGTCTTTTTACAAGCAAATTGGAAGAAGAATTAGATTAGGGGTGTTGTTTTATAGAAAATAGAAATAAATGCTTTTTTTACTTCTTTACTGATTTATACTGGTATCTCACCAGTAATACTTCTGAAATTCAGACAAATATGATACCTATGGAAAGCTTTTCAGTGTATCTCATAAGACAATTAGACACATCTGGTTGCCTTTACTTATGTTTTTGCTGCTACCATCCTGAGAAAAAAAGAAAATATGTTTTTGAGAAACATTTTGAAGGATAATTGAAAATAAAATAGTTTTTTGCGATTGATGTTTGTAAAAACTAAAACTTAGTAATTAGTGTTAATAGTTTGCTTTTGAAACATGATTATTATCATGATGATAAACTAAGAATAATTTTAATTATATTTTATAATTTTTTGTAAGAAACACTTACTGTCTTTTGTAATGGTGTGGACACCGTTTGGTTCTTATATCTAAAAAAAAAAAGGGCATAAACATTTACAATAAAATACAGCCAATAGACAAGACGCCAAATACCCATAGTCAAAGTTTTGCTCACGGTTGCAGTAGAATATACCCATAGTCAAAGTTTTACTCACGGTTGCAGTAAAATATACCCATAGTCAAAGTTTTACTCACGGTTGCAGTAGAATATGGTGACAATGAGGAGAAGGAAGAGAAGGCCACAACCACTTGCCAGTGGACCCCACATCCTAGGGTCACAGGCCTCCTTTGGCTTAGTCACTGTTTAGACACAAATTCACAATTCATATTTATAACGGATGCAGTTTGTTAAACAAAAAGGTTAGTTATACTGCATGAAGAAATGTGGTCAAAACCTATTGACTCTGTACTGTAGGTTCCATTCCCCGCTCTATTTATAAAGAAAGATGTTTTGCAGTAGATTTTCCATGTCTGTGCAGACATCTAACATACTTTTGCATTTGTCAGAATTGCAGACACATGACTTGGTTGTTGTTGATACATCTGCTTCTGTTGTCACTGAGGGGTTTGGTGTTGTTTCTTTAGGTGCATCTGTGGGAAATCAGTTTAAAAAATATACATATACATGCAAGTTTTTTTAATCAAAGATGTTCTTATTGTATTAATGTAATGTCATAATTAGAACTTGGGTGTTGTTTAAGCATACACTCACCTGGCCCAGCAAGGCGTGTTACATCACCAAAATACAATATGTTGTTGTTGAGTGATGCACAGCTGTAAGCACCACTGTCCCTTTCTTTGTTAAATTTTTGTATGGTTAAAATATTTTTTGTCATCTGGTCATCATCAAAGTCTGGGAGGTCAGTACCTTTTTTCTTCGTACCTGAGGTAGAATAGGATCCAATAAATTCCATTCCTGCACTGTTGCGTACTCGAAACCAGATGATTACTGTGCCTTTCTGGGTCGGTGCACACGAGATGGCCACAGAGGATCCATCTTCATAAATTTTTATATCTAGGAAGAATAAAGACATGCATTAGAAAGCCAAACCTAAAAACCAAGTTATACAGATGCTAACTTTTTAAATAATTGATCGGAAGTAATGGATGCTTATAAACTAAAGAACATGTGCATTTGCAATGTGGACTGACCATTCAGGTGAGTTTGAACACCTTAATGTATTTAAAGTTTAATTAAATAAATGTCTTTAATAACCTGTTTCTGACATAGTCTCGAGTTCCCACAAGTTGGCATATACGCAAGAGATGATATAAACCGGTTGTTAAGCATGTGTAAACGGTGAAGAAATATAAATAAAACTCACCCTGACACAAAATGCTTTTACAGAAAATGAGTAGGAGCAATGTTTGTACCAGCTTTTGGATCATTTTCATGGCATATGAAATATATTTCAAACCTGAGAATAGATTTCCCAAACCTAACCCTAATGTGATAAGAGCCACAGAGCAGCACATAGCCCCACCCCCAAGGCTGTTGTCTCTTCATTGTAGAACGTATACCCTTTCTGGGATCATTGCAGAATTCTTGCAGATAGCTCATGCAGAGGGCTTGTACAAAAAAAAAACCACACACCCTCATCCATATACTGCCAAGTGTGGCAACCTAGGTACAAGGTGGGTGAATGTAAGTGAATTAAAAATGTTAGAGTTTAAACGCAGATTAAATGAGGAGGCCATACGGTTGGCTAAAAACATAGTTTTCCCATTAATAAAATGGGATCGTAATAAATTATTGATTCTCATAGGTTGTATTTACAATATTTTGGGGTTGTTTTCTGCAGAATGTTGTTCTTTCTCCTCCCTTTAACTATCCAAAAGAAAAACATCATGTGTGATAATTTATTTCAAAGAATGGCAGGTGCTGATTCCAGGTAAAAATGTGGGATATAAATACATTTAAACATACATTTTTCTAAATTCGCTACTGTTGACAAGAAACAGTGTCTGAAGACCCATGTCTAAAACAATGTAAACAGTAGTTTTGACTACAGGCCAAACAGTTCTACAATACGTTTTTTTCAACATTGAGTGCTTGAGTTGGAGAGAGACTTTATCGTAAACATTAATAATAATAAAAAAAGAATAACTCCACGAATGTCCACTTTCAACAACTTCTCGCTCATCTGATCTCCTGTCTCCCAGAAAGCCATCGCTGGTAGACCTGTCGTCATAGACTGTATCAGGTATATTTACAGTAGCCTATATACATATGACATTATAAATATTACATAGGAATAGATTTTTCATTTGTAAGTTAGGATACGTCTTCTTGCATAAATAAATATCACTATATACTGAAGTTAGATAATGTTCCATTGCCACTATTGATTCAATAATACATGTTTTGGAAGGAGACGATTGCTATAAATAAAGTTCAATAGGCTATGTAATTGTACGGCATTTTGTCTTTCGCTTAGTTACTAAAATGCGGTGAAACCAAATAAATTATTGTGTTTCATTGCAAACGCTCTGCTCTCCTGATTGGTCAATACACTGGCAAACTTTTCCTTAATTTTAATAAATTTGAGGGGCTAGACATTTTGGTTGCTCAACTTGCACAGCGTCTCAATAGCCATAAACTTAACATATTTAGTGTGCCCCATACATAGTGTGTCAAATGCAGTGGCCTATGCCAAAAATACTTACTTTGTAAGTGCAGTTGAAGTAGGCCTACCTGTGGCTGTCCACACTACGGTGTGCAATGTGTTACGGGGTTGGTTGACATCTGATTTACTTCTTGCACGTAAGTTCAAAATTGCTAAAACCACATATTAAATTGACGTATTTAATAGAGAAAGTAATTCATGACAATTGGAAGTGGATGAGATGCAATATACAATTAGGAATACGTCATTTTGTGAGTTGTTTTTAATGTTTGTAAGTGTTTAGTGCGTCTGTTTATGTATCAGTCACCAAAGCAAGGGCAACAGTCTTCCTCTTATGGACTACGCCCAGTGTTTGCGAAAAAAGCCTGCTTTGATTGGCATGCAGCCGTTGCCCTTGGTAACTGATACACTGTTTTCCCACACCTTAGAAAACATAAAATTCAAGGACTTTCAAGGACTTTCCAGGCCCAATTCCCTCAAATTCAAGAACCCAACACGGCATAGTTTGAGATCTGGATCAAGGTTAGTGTTACTGTTACAACACTGAGCATTTTTATAATGTGAACTAGCGGGCTTTATTGAAGTTCACAATGTGTGAACACTTCTCAATTGTGCTGTGTAAAAAAAGTAGTAAAAGATATCAAAAGAATTTCAATTTCTATTCTTGCGCAATTCAAGCACTTTCAATGACCCATGTCTATTAATGTCTATTTTCAAAAACTTTCAAGGCCTTGATTTATTTTCTCTCGAATTCACAAACTTGAATAACTCTAGGCCCATCCTACTTCCTGTACAGTAATGGAAAGCAGTTTAAACTATTTGGTAACAAGATGCAACATGCTGTCGCCATGTTGTGTTTGGCAAAAGTATGTAGGCAGCTCATTCTTGGTCGGGTAGCTCCTAAAGTGTATGTAATTACGTGGTGTGCAATGCCACACAAATTGCACCATCCTGTTCTCAAACCATTATGTCAATGAACTGCACACCTTTCTTAAATGACTTGTTTAGTGATGCACAGCAGTATCACAGCAGCGTTTAATGTCAGGGAAATAACACACTTCAGCCTACACTTGTTGGAAACTTTCTTCAGAAATAGCTAGGTTTGTTTTATGGTTAACAGAGGTTTCCACATATGTATGCAACTTTAAATCCTGTCTCAGAACCCACTTGTTTTCCTTACCTTACCCCTAATTTGTTACCGTTGTACAGTGTCGTTGAGCTACTAGAAAGGTGCTTATAATCCCATGTATTATTATTGTAAAAAAGTGCCAAAATAAAACTGTCAGCAACAAACAAGAAACCATATTTAAAACGTATAAGTAAACAGCGAAGGTAACTTTTTATCAGATTTGGGAAGTCTATTACAGTGTTTCTCTTTTAAAGAAGGGTGCTCAGGAAGAGCTAGTCAAAACTGCAGTTTTGGCCACATTTATCCCACCCGGCGTCCAGTGCTAAGTCACAGCCACATGTGGGTCCATGCTGCTTTCTCTCAACAACACCTGCAAGGGCTTCCCTGTATTAGTCACTGTTTCGGGTCTCCAAACTTAAACACTGCAGTTCCTGTGTGTGTGTGTGTGTGTGTGTGTGTGTGTGCGTGTGCGTGTCTCTTTCTGTTTAGGCGGTGACCAGGGTAAGACGACGAAAGAGACAGTCAGTTGAACATAAAGCACCACATTAGATATTTTTCCTAAAAGTTAATTACTTGACATTCAAATCAAATCAAGGCAGCAAGCAGTGTCCTACTATTTTGTATAACAGCAGATCTTGGAGAAGAATTTAAAGTTTCAATTGCCCCATAGAGCCAGGCTATATGCATTCTTATTTTTGCCTTGTACCACAGCGCTAGCGACAAAACTGATGGCTTTCAGACATCCTACCTTGATGTGTTAGGTTCACTGCATTGAAATGAAACTGGAACTTAATTCAAAAACCCATTGTAAGTAACCATGGCTGACGAGTAACATGACAATGATTCATTACGCACCAAAACGCACACACACACAAATATACATACATACATAATACATTTATACATTTAATTTTATAGATGCCTTTCTAGACACCCAACGTCAAATATATATATATATATAGTGCCTTGCAAAAGTATTCACCCCCCTTGGCATTTTTCATGTTTTGTTGCCTCACAACCTGGAATTAGAATGGATTGTTTGAAGCATCATTTCATCCAGAGAACATGCCTACAACTTTGAAGATGTGATTTTTTTTTTATTGTGAAGCAAACAACAAATAGGACAAAATAACAGAAAACTTCAGCGTGCATAAATATTAGTAGTACTAAGTACATAATAGTACTAAGGTCAGTACTTTGTAGAGCCGCCTTTTGCGGCAATTGCAGCTGCAAGTCGCTTTGGATAAGTCTCTATGAGCTTGCCACATCTTGCCACTGGGATTTTTGCCCATTCCTCAAGGCAAAACTGCTCCAGCTCCTTCATGTTGGATGGTTTCCGCTTGTGAACAGCAATCTTCAAGTCTGACCACAGATTCTCAATTGGATTGAGATCTGGGCTTTGACTAGGCCATTCCAACACATTTAAATGTTTCCCCTTAAACCACTCGAGTGTCGCTTTAGCAGTATGCTTCGGGTCATTGTCCTGCTGGAAGGTGAACCTCCGTCCCAGTCTCAAATCACAGGCAGACTGAAACAGGTTTTGCTCAAGAATATCCCTGTATTTAGCACCATCCATCTTTCCCTCAACTCGAATCAGTTTCCCAGTCCCTGCTGCTGAAAAACATCCCCACAGCATGATGCTGCCACCACCATGTTTCACTGTGGGGATGGTGTTCTTGGGGTGATGGGATGTGTTGGGTTTGCGCCAGACATAGCGTTTTCCTTGGTGGCCGAAAAGTTCAATTTTAGTCTCATCTGACCAGAGCACCTTTCTCCATACATTTGGGGAGTCGCCCACATGCCTTTTGGCAAACTCAAAACGTGCCATCTTATTTTTAACACTAAGTAATGGCTTTTTTTCTGGCCACTCTTCCATAAAGCCCAGCTCTATGGAGTGTACGGCCTATTGTGGTCCCATGCGCAGATACACCAGTCTCTGCTGTGGAACTCTGCAGCTCCTTTAGGGTTACCTTTGGTCTCTGTGCTGCCTCTCTGATTAATGCCCTCCTTGCCCGGTCTGTGAGTTTTGGTGTGCGGCCCTCTCTTGGCAGGTTTGTTGTGGTACCATGTTCTTTCCATTCGAAGATGATGGATTTGATGGTGCTCCGGGGATCATCAAAGATTTGGATATTTTTTTATAACCCAACCCTGACTAGTACTTCTCAACAACTTTGTCCCTGACTTGTTTGGAGAGCTCCTTGGTCTTCATGGTGTGATGCCTCTTGCTTAGTGGTGTTGCAGCCTCTGGGACCTTTCAGAAAAGGTGTGTTTATACTGACAGATCATGTGACACTTAGATTACACACAGGTGGACTTCATTTCACTAATTATGTTACTTCTGAAGGTAATTGGTTGCACCAGAACTTTTGAGGGGCTTCATAGCAAAGGGGGTGAATACATATGCACATGCCAATTTCCAGATTTTTATTTTTAAAAATAATTTTTAATATATTTTTTTTTCTCATTTCACTTCACCAACTTAGACTATTTTGTGCAGATCCATCACATAAAATTCAGATTAAAAAAACATTTAAATTACAGGTTGTAATGTAACAAAATAAGTAACAGGCCACGGGGGGTGAATACTTTTGCAAGGCACTGTATACAGTGCTGTGCAAAAGTATTTGCCCCCTTACAGATTTCTTCTGTTTTTGCTTCTTTGTCACACTTGCATTTTTCAGATCATCAAACAAATATTTATATCAGACAAAGACAACCTGAGGGAATACAAAATGCAGATTTTAAATGATTTAATTTATTAAGGGAAAAAAAGCTATCCAAACCAACCTGGCCCTATGTGAAAAAGTAATTGCCCCCTAAACCTAATAACTGGTTGTGCCACCCTTGGCGGCAACAACTACAATCAAGCGTTTGCGATAACTGGCAATGAGTCTTTCACATCGCTGTGGAGGGATTTTGGCCCACTCTTCTTTGCAGAATTGTTTTAATTCAGCCACATTGGAGGGTTTTCGAGCATGAACGGCCTGTTTAAGGTCATGCCACAGCATCTCAATCGGATTTAAGTCCGGACTTTGACCAGGCCACTCCAAAACCTTCATTTTGTTTTTTTTGAGCCATTCAGAGGTGGACTTGTTGGTGTGCTTCGGATCATTGTCCTGCTGCATAACCCAAGTGCGCTTGAGCTTAAAGTCACGAACTGATGGCCGGACATTCTCCTTCAGGATTTTCTGGTAGAGAGCAGAATTCATGGTTCCATCAATTACGGCAAGTCGCCCAGGTTCTGAAGCAGCAAAGCAGCCCCAGACCATCACACTACCACCACCATGTTTGACTGTCGGTATGATGTTCTTTTCCTGAAATGCTGCGTTAGTTTTACGCCAGATGTAACGGGACGCACACCTTTCAAAAAGTTCAACTTTTGTCTCGTCAGTCCACAGAATATTTTCCCAAGTCTTGGGGATAATCAAGATTTTTTTTGGCAAATGTGAGACGGGCCTTTGAGTTCTTTTTGGTCAGCAGTGGTTTTCGCCTTGGAACTCTCCCATGGATACCATGTTTGCCCAGTCTCTTTCTTATTGTTGAATCATGAACACTGACCTTAATTGAGGCAAGTGAGGCCTGCGGTGCTTTAGATGTTGTTCTGGGTTCTTTTGTGACCTCCTGGATGAGTTGATGCGCTCTTGGAGTAATTTTGGTAGGCCGGCCACTCCTGGGAAGGTTCACCACTGTTCCATGTTTTCTCCATTTGTGGATAATGGCTCTCACTGTGGTTCGCTGGAGTCCCAAAGCCTTAGACATGGCTTTGTAACCCTTTCCAGACTGATATATGTCAATGACTTTGTTTCTCATCTGTTCTTGAATTTCTTCAGATCGGGGCATGATGTGTTGCATTTTGATCTCTTAGCCTACTTCATGTTGTCAGACAGGTTCTATTTAAGTGATTTCTTGATTCTACAGTTCTGACAGTAATCAGGTCTGGGTGTGGCTAGTGAAATTGAACTCAGCTTTCAAAAAAATATAGTTAATCACAGTTAATTCATGATTTAACAAGGCGGGGCAATTACTTTTTCACATTGGGCCAGGTTGGTTTGGATAGCTTTTTTCCCTTAATAAAAGAAATCTTCATTTCAAAACAGCTTTTTGTATTGACTCAGGTTATCTTTGTCTGATATTAAAATTAGTTTGATCTGAAACATTTAAGTGTGACAAAAAAGCAAAAACAGAAGAAATCTGTAAGGGGGCAAATACTTTTGCACAGCACTGTATATATAAATATACACACACACATCATGGTATATTTATAATAATGTAGAAATATGTAGTAATTTTAATTTAAAAAAACGTAATTTCATCAATGTAATCGTTAACAAAGTATACAATTATGATGGCTTACTTAAGTGTGTATGATAACACATTTTCTAAACCCATAAAAGAAGTTTCTAGTGTTGTAATGTTGACCTTTTTTTCTGGTGACTTTAAGAAGCCCTTTAATATTTGAATACTCAATTCATGGTCAAATGGTTCCATTTAACATAATATGTATTTTCTTTTGATTTAGTTTAATTATTAGGGGACATAGATAAAAGATCAATCAGAAAACTTTAGACAGGACAACTTAAGGTTTGTTTATTATTTGTTTATTACAATAACATGGTAACACATTGAAGTTTGGTATGAATGGTCAGCTGCTTTAAATTAATTCCCCACACATGTTCATATTCAACACTCAAGTGAAACCATGGGTAGGAAGCAGGTATCTGCAGGTTTACTCTGTTTGGTTTTGAGTATACATTAACATACGCAAAGCACAACATGCATCACACCATAAAGGATAACATAAACCTAATACAAAGCTTGAAAATATGAACATTGTCATGCTAAGTAGGCGGAAGCAACACATGGATATAACGCGACATACTGATGTGGCTAACTGTTCCTAACTGTTATCTCACCAGTAATGGAAACATTCAATGTAATCAGTAAATAAGAAGCTTTCTATATTATGGTCAAATTCAAAACAAAAATAAAATGTAATATCATTTCTGTGTCCATTTAGTACAATTGCTCTGCTCACCCTTTTGAGGATTTCAGCACATCTGAGCCAGGTGATAACATTGGCCACACGCTACGCATCTTACCCGTATCCTGATTAGGGACTTCTTCACGACCTCAGACACCAGACAGCCGTCTGAAAGAGGTATTTCAGGCGGCTCATTATAACCCATCTGGGATTTAATAAGACACATTCATCATGACCGGGGATCTCTCTGCCCGGAATGCCAGCTAGTGAATGCCCCGGTAATTCCAAAGGCCCCATTGTGCCCTCTTCCATTTGCCATTTGAGAGAATTAGCATATCATCGGCCCATTAGACCAAAGCGCACCGGGCTGTCGGTTTGTGCTAGTCATTATCGATTACACAACCGGTACCCAGAAGCAGTGCCATTTCGCAACATATCTGCAAAGAGCATTGCACATTCACTGTTTACGATGATCTCCCGAGTGGGAATCCCTTAAATGATTCTTACTGACCAGGGCACAAACTTCATATCACGTACACTTAACAGTTTATTGGGGATTCAGGCGATTAGAATGAGCTTTTATCATCTCGCTATGGACGGGCTCCGTGAAAGCTTCAATAAGATACTGAAAACTATGATCCGTAAATTTATACACAAGGATAGTTGTAATTGGCATAAATGGCTGGAATATTTGGCATGAGAAGTACCCCAGGCTTCCTCTGGGATTTCCCCCTTTGAGTTGTTTTTCACGCGGCAGCCCTGGGGTGTCTAAGACCTGTTAAAGAAAGCTGGGAGTGTCGGTCTAGTCACAACAAGCCTGAAATTCAGTATGTCCTGGACTTGCGTGCAGAGCTGCACTCACTGCATAGGCTCTTATGAGAACATTTGCAGCAAGCCCAAGAGCTGCAGAAGCACTGATATGTCAGGGGAGCTAAGTCCTTGTATTGCCCACTTCTAGCTCTAAATTACTCGCAAAATGGCAAGAGCCGTTTGTGGGTCAAACCAACTCAACACTACAAACTTGATGAAGAGAAATATGTAGAAATGTAATGTCTGAAATAATGTAATGTAACATGAAATATTGAAATTAAAGATTGTATTATCTAAAGTAAGAAAGAAGAAATGCCAATTAGCTTGCTGCCAGGTGGACGAGGCATTGCGATTGGGGTGAACCTGGGAGCGAGAATAAGCAAGCTCATTGCTTCTGGAGTGCATTGCCTGTCAGTATACTGTTTATATTTTTATTATCATTAAAACCACCACAATTTGAGTACTCCAGTTTAAAAAACCTACGGAAAGACTGTCTAGCATCAGTCAAAGTTAGCCAGATGCAGGCTCAGCACGCAACGTGGGTTTGTTTTGCTTCAATTAAAACATGGCGGAATTCATTGACAGTGCTTGGGAGATTTTTCAGCCTTCTAAAGTGAACTTACGGCCCTTTCGCACCGCATGAAATTTACCAAGGAACAAGGAACTTTCCCAGGAACTCACTGCATTTCGACTTCAGGAATCAGGGTCTAAATTAAGTTCTGTGCACCAAAAAGTAGGAACCAAAAAGTCTCTGCTCGGGAGGTTGTACATTCCAGGGTACAGGAACTTTCACGTGTGCGGCTTGCAGTGAAGTACACCAGGTACAACCTACATCACTATCATCAACTTTAAGAAAAAAAGGCTTCGTGAAATCAGTGTGTCCCAACACCGGGGCAGAGACAAGTATTGCTTCAATGCTTGAAAGACATCTCTGAGTCCCAGTGCTGACAGAAAACGTAACCGTGCTGCTGATATTTACCCTTCTTGGGTGACCCCAGAGTAGAAAGAGCATGGAGTGGGGCAGTCAAACTGGCAAAGTGCTTTACAATTCTTCTGTAAAAGCTTGCAAATCCCAAGAAGGATTCTGTGGTTGTTTCCACTCAGCCACTGCACGGATCTTCTCAGGCTCTGTAGAAATCCCCTCAGCAGAGATGACATGGCCGAGGTAGGAGACCACCTCGCTCCACCATCTCTACTTGATTGTAGCCACTAGCCAAGTCCAAGGTAGAAAACCATTTAGCACCACTCAAGGAATCCAGGGACTCCTATGCGTGGAAGACAGAAAGCGTCTTTTCTTGTTTTTGCATTCGGCAGCTGGTAATCCACGCACATTCTAAGAGTGCCAATCCTGATAATCACCAAGGGGAATGAGTAGGGGCTGCAACTCTCCCTAATCTTCACCTCCTCATACTGACTATCCTTCGATATCACTGGCTAACAGGCACCTCATCTGTAACTGGGATCTTTTCTGGATCACTGTGGTACAACTTATATCACTGACTTAGCAAACAACATGTGCATATTTTGATAGCAACCGCCTGGCTTGCCCTTCTTGTTTCTCAGTTAGACCAGAAAAATGTAACCGCTATCTCTAGGGGCATTTCAGTATGCGGTATAGCTGCATGGTGCTCCAAGAGTACAACCTGTTCTTCTTGAGGACCAACTCTCAAACACCACCGAAGCTCCATCACTTTCAATGACCTCAGCGGGATGTAATTTATCGAAACGCATCTGTGGCTTCAAACTCACAGCACTGGTCCCTACATTCATCACAGGAACAACTAAATGTTCATTACAAACGGTGACTAGGGAGCTAGCCACGAGCAGACCTGCTTGTAGGGCACCGCCATCTCCCCCTAGTCCTTCCACTAACACTGTGCTGGGCATTCCCTGCCCCTTCAGCCCTGTTTTGCAGGGACAAAGCACAAAGACCCCGCTGGTACATCAAATGGTACTGCTGTTATAGCAAACCCCCATCCACAATAAACTGCTCTCTCTGACAGACTTCAAATGCAGCCTGCCACCCTGGGTCACATTTCCCTACAGTAAAAGATGGCTCGACAGAACCTTCAGATGGGAGCAAAAGGTTGTAACACTCCTTAATAACATTCATGCCTAGAAGCCCTGGAACAACCTGTTTTCGTGCACTCATGGACATATCTACAGGGTCTTTCACAACCAGAAAACCTCTCCCATGAATAGTTCTACCTAAAGCCTCTATGTCAACTTCAAAATATCTGAAATAAGGGATGGCTAAGCCATTGGCTCCCTTCAAAGCCAGCCACCCACATTCTGTTAAGGCTGTTCCCTGCTGTGGTTACAGATGTTCTTTGAAAAACATCTCTGTAATTGTAGTTACCATTGACCTCATATCTATAAGGCACTGAATCTATACACCCCCGATGGAGACCTTTACAGTGGGGCTCTGCCCAACTAGACATTCATAGCTCCCCTCACAACTGTAAACCTGCCTGTTTTTTAAGCCTGTCTGCACCCCACCTGTGGTTTGGCTCCTCACCACAAGGGGAGAGAGTTTTCCTGATGCTCAGATACATGAGTGGAAGAAGCAGCTCACCACCTTCCGGACACGCTCCCCAGAGGTTTCACCATCCTCCCCCCACTGAAATGCCTCATTACGAATATCAAAGGATATATTTGGGTTTTACCTTATTGTCTTCTTCAGTTCTCTGAGCATGAAAGTGTCTCTAACATTCTCTGCAAACTGATCATGCATAGCAAAACTGCTACTCCAAGCTTCCTTGTTATGACCCTTGTGGTGGTATGTGGAAGAGCCTAACATTTGCTCATAGGGAAGTGAAAATATGTAGCAACACACGAATAGGGAAGTTAGAATAAAGTGAGTGTCTATTTACAATCACGATACTGGGAGCGAGAGGACAACGAACGGTGCCAAAATAACCAAAAGGTGAAAAGAAAACCCTAACTACCTATCCAATAGCCGGTCTAACCAAAAATACAAGGGGTGGCACACGTTCCTGCACTAGTGAGGATAACTGAGGAAGTCTACGTGTTGGTTAAGTAAACCCCAGGGTATCTTACCTTGTCCAAACGACACGGTGTCGTCCTTTTTTGTTCTAACAACCGCACTGAGTGTCGGCTTTAAAGTCTATCAAAGGGTTTGGCTTAAGATCTTATTCAAACAAAAAAGAAGAACTAGTCACATTGACAGCGAGACGAATTACAAACACATATCACTATGGTAGTATTATATATATGTATAGCATAAGATTGACTCTGATTTCCGTGTCCTTTCCTTGATTGCCTCTCTTTTGGACTGAGACGGGACGGACTTTTGTAACAGGCGGACCGAAACGTGATTGGTCTGCTCACAGGTGTGCTGACAGTAGAGTGACGGAGGGGCATGACCAAGGAGAAACTGCAGACCTGAATGAATACTGATAGAGAGTGGAGAGAAGTAGGGCACAATCTATACAATACAATACAATAACAATAATACGGCCACACTTAGTAGGGGCCGTAATATTCCTTAACATTACAATGATTGATTTCCTCCATGATGGCCTTAAGGGCATGGGAATACTCTCGCTCAGACTCGCCTGTCTCCTATAAGGGATTGTTTCTATAATCTGATTAGTGACGACGGCTGTCCATATATTCCTTTTAGCATTTCAAGAACACGTGTAGAGTTTTTTGTCAGCCAGGGGGTGATACTTAATATGTTGATGAGCCTCTACATCTAAATGCTCATAAATGTAGGCTGCTTTCTCTGCACCAGCGTAGGGATGGTAAGTCAGGGCAGTGGTTATGTCATCCAGCCACTCATAGAAGGAAACACTAGGTCCCCCTGAAAATACCTTACATTTCCTTTCCCTTGGCAAATAGACTACACACTCTTTGGGATTGGAACTCAACCGCTCCTTAACCCCCACCAACACTGCTAGGTGGTCTAGCCTCATGAGGTGATGTTGGACTAGAGGCTGACCGTGCTTTGGACTGCTCTTGTAACAACCCCAATGTCTCCTCGTTAACATCTTTAAGTTTAGATATAATTTCTTTGTCTGCACCATTGCCCTAAGAGCTTGCAGCTCATCTTGAACTTCATCGTCCAACATAACCAAGCTATGAAGCACAGATCAATATGCAGGTTTGAAATCCCCTACACTTCAAATGGGAGGTTTGTTTTCAGTCTTGCCTGTGTGATTGTCCCCGGGTCTTTAGAGTCAACCACACTGCTTTGTACCAAATATCATTATTATTATTATTATTATAATTACTTTATTTAATATATATTCATATTTCCCACTCACACATCCAGCACAGCACCACCCCAACCTGTCTCTTGTTCAGCTGCTTCTCCCAAATAGATAATCCTGCCCATTACACCAAACTGTAGCAATGGCACAACTAAGCTGGTTCTGGGCCTAAATAAGGCAAGCAGTATAAACCAAAGATGTATAAAAACAAGTTTATTATTTACAGATTATGATGTAAACAAACTGAACATGAGGCAGATTTTGGACCAACAAACAAAACCACAGATCATGGGGTTCGATTTGACAACATCGTTAAAAAGTGCATGCGCATTAAAAAATGGAGGTGCTTTTGGGTCACAGAGTATCCCAATATAATAATATTCGCTAAAGATATAGGTCAAGCAAATACTTAATACAAAGCAGTAGCTACTCCATTCAATTAGGCAAACAATTCTTCGCCAGACCAATGCGATCGCCAATTGGATATAAGAAGCTGCACTCTGTGCACAAAAGGCTTGTAGTCTGACAGCACTCGAAACAAAGGCTTGTAGTCTAACAGCACTCGAAACGCGGAACTGCTTTATACCTGTGGGGTAGTTTTACTAAGTGCTCTCACCTGTGCAACACCCCCATCTTATTGGAGTGGCCATAAACACTTTGACCTGTATAAGAGGGCAGGCAACTCTTATTATAGCCACAAGGGTGTAATTTACCAAATATCCTATCTGGTTACATTATCACCACGGGACAATTAATTGAAGCGTTTATCCTAGCGTAGCTGTTGTTGACAACCTACTTGTTATTGTTGTTGCTAGGCTAGCATTAGCTTGTTTCTGCAATTACCCTAGCAATCTCACCATTGCTGGCAAGAACATTTCCTCTTCCACCTCAAACCTGGGGGTCAAGTTTGATTCGAACCTGAACTTTGCAGAGCTGCTTGAAATAGTCATCGAAGTCTAATTTTTCCACCTCAAAAATATCTCTAAACTCTACACCCTGCCCTCACCCTTCCAGTTGCGGAGAAACTCGTCCATGCCTTTGGTTCCTCAAGTCTGGAAAACTGCAAAACACTGTTCACTGGGACCTTTGGCAGGAACCTTCAGCAGCTGCAATACATACAAAAACAGTGCTGCCAGGATCTTCATGAGTGCAAAAGTACCAACATACTACTCCAATCATGTCTTCTCTTCACTGGCTCCCTGTCCTCTATAGAATCAACTTCAAAATCCTTTTGCTGACCTTCAAATGCTCCTATGGCCCCCTCTTACCTCAAAGAGCTAATCATACCCCACAGACCCTTCCGCTGTCTCAGGTCTGGGGACAGGACAGCCTGCTTCTTCTTAAAACTAAGTTCCGCTCAATGGGCAACCGTGCGTTCAGTGCTGTATTCCCCTGTCTATGGAATACCCTCCTAGACCGTCTGAAGAAGGCCACAGACGCTAGTCTCTTTTAAAACAGGCCTAAAAATATATCTATTGAAGAAAGCCTTAAAGCGATAGTTTACCCATTTTCGATTTTTTTATGTTTTTCATCACATACAGTGCATCCGGAAAGTATTCATACCCCTTCACTTTTTCCACATTTTATTATGTTACAGCCTAATTACAAAATGGATTAAATGAAAAAAAATTCTCAACATTCTACATACAATACCGCATAATGACAAAGTGAAAAAAGTTTTTTTGAATTTTTTGCAAATGTATTAAAAATAAAAAAATAAAAATATCACATGTACATAAGTATTCACACCCTTTGCTGTGACACTCAAAATTTAGCTCAGTTGCATCCCATTTCCACGGATCATCCTTGAGATGTTTCTACAACTTGATTGGAGTCCACCTGTGGTAAATTCAATTGATTGGACATGACTTGGAAAGGCACACACCTGTTTATATAAGGTCCCACAGTTGACAGTGCATGTCAGAGCACACACACCAAGTTATGAAGTCCAAGGAATTGTCTGTAGACCTCCGAGACAGGATTGTATCGAGGCACAGATCTGGGGAATGGTACAAAAAAATGTCTGCAGCATTGAAGGTCGCAACGAGCACAGTGGTCTCCGTCATTCGCAAATGGAAGAAGTTTGGAACCACCAGGCCTCTTCCTAGAGCTGGTCGCCCGGCCAAACCGAGCAATCGGGGGAGAAGGGCCTTGGTCAGGGAGGTGACCAAGAACCCGATGGTCACTCTGACAGAGCTCCAGTGTTCCTCTGTGGAGATGGGAGAACCTTCCAGAAGGACAACCATCTCGGCAGCACTCCACCATTCAGGCCTTTATGGTAGAGTGGCCAGACGGAAGCCACTCCTCAGTAAAAGGCACATGACAGCCCGCATGGAGTTTGCCAAAAGGCACCTAAAGGACTCTCAGACCATAAAAAACAAAATTCTCTGGTCTGATGAAACCAAGATTGAACTCTTTGGCCTGAATGCCAAGCGTCATGTCTGGAGGAAACCAGGCACTGCTCATCACCTGGCCAATACCATCCCTACAGTGAAGCATGGTGGTGGCAGCATCATGCTGTGGGGGTGTTTTTCAGCGGCAGGAACTGGGAGACTAGTCAGGATCAAGGGAAAGATGAATGCAGCAATGTACAGAGAGATCCTTGATTAAAACCTGCTCCAGATCGCTCTGGACCTCAGACTGGGGTGAAGGTTCACCTTGCAACAGGACAACGACCCTAAGCACACAGCCAAGATAACAAAGGAGTAGCTTCGGGACAAGTCTGTGAATGTCCTTGAGTGGCCCAGCCAGAGCCCAGACTTGAACCCGATTGAACATCTTTGGAGAGATCTGAAAATGGCTGTGCACCGACACTCCCCATCCAACCTGATGGAGCTTGAGACGATCTGCAAAGAAGAATGGGAGAAAGTGCCCCAAAATAGGTGTGCCAAGCTTGTAGCATCATACTCAAGAAGACTTGAGGCTGTAATTGCTGCCAAAGGTGCTTCAACACAGTATTGAGTAAAGGGTGTGAATACTTATGCACATGTGATATGAATTTTTTTTATTTGTGATACATTACCAAAAAATTCTAAAAAACTTTTTTCACTCTGTCATTATGCGGTATTGTGTGTAGAATGTTGAGAAATTTTTATTTATTTAATTAATTTTGAATTAGGCTGTAACATAATAAAATGTGGAAAAAGTGAAGGGGTATAAATACTTTCCGGATGCACTGTACCAATGTTGTATTTTAAACATTGTATCGTCGTTTAGCATTTCGCAGTCAAACAGCAGAATGTCAAACGAGTTGAGAAAATGACTCTATTGCATCATCGGGGGTCGCACCTGAATTTTTTAAACTACTGCCGTTTTTAGCCAAAGTTTGATTTGCGCAATGATCTATGGGCATTGTGGTGTACAATGAATTAACCATTTATATGCCGGCAGTCGGAAAAATATGTGAATTTCACGTTGATCCTATGACCCGAATTTGTTCAATATAATTAGCAATTTAGCCGAAACAACAACATGTTGTTTAAGAAAATTGGTGAAGTATCCCGTTAACTGTTTTTTTTTTTCAATTCCTAACCATTTATCAACATTGTGTATATTTTATGTTTTCTAAATGTAGCGCTTTAGATTGTTTTACATTGGTTTACAAATAAAATATATTATTTATGTTTACTACTGTTGCAGTGTCACACAAATAACAACGTCTGTCAGTCGGTTGGTATGGCGTAGCCTCAGCGGACTAATGTGCCTGTTCTTCTGGTAAAAGATCCTGCGGTCGAAATACAGATAACATAGGGCGGCAGGAACCTTTCAATTCCTTGAAAAGTAGTTCTTTGGACTAAAAGTTCATGACAGAATGTAATTTCATTAAATGGATTTTATGAGGTTTTATGATGGTATATAGCCACAGCAGGATTCATGCAACTTATTTAATCTTACTGACGTTCAGCAAAAATGGTTTGCACTGCATTCTAGCACTCCTCATCCCAGACATTTAGGATTCTAAACTCCAAATAACTTACCTACGTGATCAAATTGCCCAGACTTTTCTCCAGCGTAGCCTTATATCATAGACAGCACGGTGGCTCAGTGGTTAGCACTGTTGCCTCACAGCAAAAAGGGTCTTGGTTCAAATCCCAGCTGACCCAAGGGTCTTTCTGTGTGGAGTTTGCATGTTTTTTTGTGTGATGCGCTTTCAGTCTTGAGAAAAGTGGTAAAAACTAAATATAATGAATTATTGTTGTATAGTTGTATATTGTGCTGTCATCTTCCATCCATTATAGGAAGCTTGGCCACAATATTTTCCAAAGTGCTTTAAATGCAAGTTGGTGTGCACAGGCTACATGGAGCATAAAATGCGGACTACTGTAAACCCATGGTTCAAAGTCAAAGTCTACAATGAGATCACGGTATCTTTCCCAAACTGTTTTCAAAGAATACGTTACGCCAATAGCATGTCCTGCTCTAAGCTCAACTGCCACATTGTGTAAGCAAATGATATATGGATTATCTAGATCTGGTCCCAGTGAGGTGCTTTGGTACTTGCCGAAGAATGCCGTGCAGCAGATAAGATTATATTTGATCATAATTAATTATTCATTTTATTTTTATAGCGCTTGTCTGACACCCATAGACGCTTCACAAGATAACTGTGTAGGCCTAACATATTGGCATTAGTCACTTTTATCAATAATTAAGATCATACTTGCACATGAGATGCATAATATAGCAAATTTTCTAAAAATAACTACAGCAAATTTTAAAGATTTTGGCAGTACTAAATACTTGCTTTACGCTGTACTCAGTTTTGGTCCCCAATGTGTAGCACCCACCTGGGTGATGCCATGTTAGCCATTTTGTGCCAGACTTGCTCACCACACATCAGTTTTTATGACCTACTGAGAGCCACAAGGGGGAGGAGAGGGGATTAACTAGCCAATTGTGAGTTGAAGGGATGATTAGTTGGCCAGGACTGATATGGGGCCAGGTTGGATAATTTAGCTAGGACATCGGAGTTAAAAATGTAGAAAAGCAAAAAGAAATGTTTGATTACTAAATTATATGGATCTACAAATTTAAACATTTATTAAATGTTTTTCAGACATTTATAAATGGAAGATTTAAATTGAATCTGGGAAAAAATACACGTTAAAATGTTGTTTTTTTTACATTTGGTACCCCATATGTCTGTATGTAAATTAAACTTTCGATTATTTAATAAAAGTAGCACTTAGCAAATTTTGGTGATAATATCATCTTTCACTTTCTAAAATGTACTTCCTTCCGAAAAATAATAATAATCAAACGTTACAAACGAATGGCAACATTCTTATACTGTTTTTGGACATCTCTTTGTGAAGCGCCATTGTATGCTTTCTCTCTCTTGTTCTTTCTCTGTCATTCTCATTCTCTCTGACTTGCCTGTGGCAAGGTCTGTGGTTTCACTGTGGTCTTTTTGTTTCAGTGTCAAGATGAGGAGTTTTAAGTTAAAACAGCGATAGCATCTCAGAGCACACATTTTTTCTCTTTCCATTTTAGATGAAAGGGTTGTGTTCACTTGCCAAGACCTGAAGAACCACGATAGACAGTTTTTCTTTCTTCTTCTTCATACAGCTGTGTCTGTCTGTGTGTGTGTGTGTGTGTGTGTGTTCAGTATTTGTATGTTAGGATCTATCATATATTGGGTTTGTGACACTGTTTAGACAATTATTTAGCAGTTACAGCATTCTCTATAAATCATTTATTCACATACATGGGAAATAATCCTTAACTTTTTTTTGCAGAAACTGAATGTGAAGGCCTGCAGGTTCCATTACTCTACCCTTCTACTTCCGCTAAAAGTAGAATATAGAATATTGAGACTAAGAAATTCTACACCCACCTCAAACAGTAACAGACCAACAAACACACTCATATACATGCTAATGTGTACATACACATATACACATGCTATATACCATTATAAAGGTCAAGAACAGTTTTGATACACCATAGATGAAATAATGTAAATGATATGGCACATATTTCATGATTTTTAAAAGCAACTCCTCGAATCATTAACAGTGAACCCTTACTGAAAACACACGAAATTACACACAAAAACTAAATGCAGTAAGGCCAAATTTAGCAGCAGTATTTCATCAAACGGTTGTATTTGTATAAAACTGCAGATGTTGGACAAGCAATATGTATAGAAAAAAAGTTGATTTGATAAAACAAATATAGTTACACAATAGAATTTAAATATGTATTTTGCACTGCTTTACAGACATTCCCCCCAATTATTTTTACCTACACACAAACAAATTGGCTGCTATTTGTAAAGTTTACACAATTTATCATAAACTTCATTAGAAGTTTTGAATGTATCCCATCCAGTTATAATAAAGGTATTAACATGCACTATACCGAGAAAGATACATTTAATACATGGCATCAAATAGTCCTCACTCATTTGAATACAATTTTATCAAAGGTTCTCCTGAAAAAGAAACCGTACATAAAATAAACAAGATGCTGTATGAAACATTAGTAAGACAACAACATATCCATCTATAAAACAGACATTTAAAGCAGCTTTTTTGTTCTTGCTGAAATTTACATACATCTTGGTAAACGTGAGAGTAAACCTACTTTACTCAAGTCCTTCTTGTAGCTGCTTTACTTCCTATAGAGAGATGCAATTAGAATTAGCAGGGGCTAGCACATTAAACTGTCACCACAAGATCTGTTTCCAAAAGTCTTTTATTCTTTATTGGATTGGATTGGAATCAAAGATGGATTCAAAGGTCGATCCCTTGTAGTCAGGCATCGTGCAACAATTTGTTTGAGGGGGCACGGTCTCAGTACCCCTGTAACACTGAGCATGGACCCCTCTGTGGCCCGTGGAAGTGTCTTTATCGATTTCTTGAGACGATATGGTCAGATGCGTATCTGCTAAGCTAAAGTAGGCGAACTGTAAATGAATTATTTGGCTAAAGTAATTTTTCGGCGATTGCGTAAAGTTGGTTAGGCCTAGGGCTATTTAAAGAAACGATTAGTAAGGGTCGACATAAATTCATTGCACTATTTCTAGTCATCTCGTCTGAAGTTAGGCTATTGCATTGCACAATGCGTTATTGGTCTCTAACGCAGAGTTAATTTAGCTAAGTTAACGTAACGTCACTAACATTACGGGGACATGAAAATGTAAACCATTTTCTCTGCACCTTCCCAACTTTTCTTTTTTAATCAGTTAGCAGGAGGAATTTAAAAGATAATTCTAAAGAAATTTAAGAATAGTGGTGAGGGGCACAGAAGTTCCATTTTATAATGGCATGGCTAAAGTTCTTTTAATAAACACATTTTCGTTAACAAAAAACTTTCCCCAATGTCTTTCATCAGTGGTGCATATGATTATCTTTTAAGTGTGGGGGACTAAATATGGTTATTTATATCTGAATTTAGTGTTGATCTAAATTCAACAACAAAACGACAAGTGTCACTCATTTGCAGTGAATATAACTAGGCTGCCGCAGATATATTTGATAATGCATGCATCATAACAGTGTCCTGATCAAACTATAGTTATTATATATTAAAGCAACGATAGGCACCCTTTTAATATTCACGGATTATCAATACATTTCTTCTGATAGCACATTATAATGTCTATATAACTTAGTAAATACATTAGTAGTATTAGTATTACATATATAATTATCAATTGGGAACATAATAGCTCATTATGGTTCTAACTCTCCAGTCAATGGTGAATGTTGTAAATCATTTGATAAATATACATTCATTGTGTGCTAGTAAACCTAGTCTCACAATCTTAGGCTGATGTAGTATAATCAGTTGGTAACGACAACAAAAGAAACACTGAAGTGGTAAAGTGTTGTACATTCCTCTCCATTGTTTTTACTCTATAGTTATAATCAAAATGAAGAGAAAGAAGGACATTATATACTGAACTAACATTTTTGAAAGCTTCAACACTGTCTTGGTCGCTTTTGTCCCGGATTGAATGTGCCCCTCTGACAAAACCACTGGACCCAGCCTGGCCCCTCCAGTAAAACGGGTCTAGAACCGCCACTGGTCCCCCCAGTGTGAATGGGTACGACACCTCTACATGTAGGTAATAAGGGTTTGAATGAAAGGTCTGTACTTACTTTACAAAGTGATGTCGGCACTTTTTTGGAAGTCCTGCAACCACATAGGTTTTTAGTCTTGCATAATTCATACATTGATAAATCCACACAGGAAATGTTAAATGCGCATTACATCTTCAATAGATTTTACAGCCACTTAAGACACATTACTTGAGCATAGTCAAACAAATACCAAAGCTTATTACAGCACAATTCAAAAATATTACTTGTAATAACTTTCTACTTTTTTGCTCTTCAATTGATCTGAAATTATCGGGACCACTCACTGCTGAAGTAGTACAGCGTTGAGAAGAGAGCAACAGCCAGGCCTAGGAGGATACCAACCAACGGCAACAGGACCATAGGACCACAGTCACCTGAAACAAGCACACACATCAGCAGCTAGAGCACGGTAGCAGTGATTTTTGGGGTTCTTATCCTCACTTTAAGTGGCCAGAGGGACTGTGATTAACGTTTTGCTTTAACTTCCATGCTCAGCTTTCCTTCGAAGAATACATTTTAGAGGAACTTGTGAGGGAAACAGGGTGCACCTTCTTCGATGCACGACAAGGTTAGAACAACACTGTAAGAGCTACACTCTTTTAAGACTGGTCAGTTAGGTGCTATGTGGTTCAAAGTAAAGGGGCTAACCCATCTTGTGCTGATGTCGGGGAACTGATCATGTCGAGAGGCTTGAGGAACTTGTAAGTTTGTTTTAATGCCGTGAGTTTTGTGACAAGGATGGACATTGCAAGGATTGTTGTTTAAAACTGTTGTGTAGTTTATATTCTAGTATTGCCTGCCTTTTAAACACGACACTGCTGGAAATCCTAGGATGTAAAAATTATGTATAATAACACAAATAAACTATACAATGACACAATAAATCTTACATGACACCTTACCTTTCGGGTTCTTGGTACTTTTAGGCCAGAGACAATAAGGTTTGACCTTCACCTCAGGCTTTTTAACAGTTGTAGACTGAGGAGGGAGTTCTGTTGGAAAGCAACATGCAAAAAGGTATAGGCTCTCATACTTTACGCTTACAGTTTATAAGATCGTAAAAGTTTGCTTGAAGTAGTACACGTCCTTGTATATTTAGTCACACTAAGATATGGGGATAACAAGGGATTCTAATATTGATCAAATTAAAGAGCGTATGTGAGCGGGAAGCCAAATCCTTGTCCACATAGCTTGGGTTGATGTGTAGGGATTGTGAATTGTGTACCTCGCATACTGGCCTAATACATCTCATATATGCAATTATTGTCTCATGATCTAGAATTTACACTAAGGGAAGAATATTTGCAGCATAGGATTGAAAATTTAAAGATCTACACCTGACACCCGGATCCTTCCAATTAGAGGGTTTCCCTGCGTCATGTTCTCCTGTCACTCAAATTCAAAAGTGCAACACAAACAATGCTGTCCAAATATTTTTTCACTAATACAATAAGAAAGGTTCTGTTGGGCAGACAGTCTAGAGTTTTACGCACCACCTGGTCGAAGTAGAATTCCGGGCATCCACAGCTCCTCCTGTGTGTTGGTGTTTAGAACACAGGAGTAGATAGCCGCATCTTCAGACATCACATTTTCAATGCGAAGTGAGAATGATGCCTCGGCACTGCCCTTTTTGCTGACCTTAAATCGCCTCCTGTCCACTCCGGCTCCATAAATTGTTCGGTCGGCATTGTTAAGATAGACAAGGTGCTGGAGACTCTGGTTCCCAAGGAAACTGCGAAACCAGTAGACAGCACTGCAGGAGCTCCCTAAGCAGTTGCATGTGAGGGTCTCGGTGTCATTAATCTTTGGGTAATGAACAGCAGGCTTATCAGACAGGGTGTGGCAGGGCACTATAAGACAAAATACAAATAAAAATGTTGTGTGGTTTAAATTAACCGTAATTAGGTCCTACTCCTCATTGGAAATGAATCATGCAGTACCTTAGAGGAACTTCTTAATTTAGGTTTTTGCTATTCCTAATGTCATGACTTACATCTTCATGTAGTTGCAGCCTTTCTGGACCTAATCTTTTATTAGTAAAGTAAATAATTTTATTATTTTTGATGCATTTTCTATTACTACACAAGATTTATATTTCTGGTCTAGTTTCTGAAAAAGTAATGTCCTAGAACTGGGGAAAGGTGAACTTGCAATGTACTGGAAATCGGCATTATGAGTGCACATACATAAAAACTGCATAAAAAAGTTAACCTTTTCTGAGATTATACAACAAGGGGGAAAATTGTGTCTCAATGTCTCCTGTAAACCTACACAGACTTTGGAGATAAAACATTATCATCAAAACAGTTTTGCAGTAGTGGATATGATGACGTTTCTGAACAATGAAGAAACACCTGAGGATAAAGGTCAGTACGACTTATCACTGAGGATGATGTTTGGAAACATGAATTGTACTCCGCTGAAGGGGCTCTGTATACTACCTACCTGTTACTGTAAATAATGTGTGGAACTACTGTATGTCTAAATTGTACTAAACTTGATATAAATTAAATAACATGTTTGATTTATTCCCTATTACAGAGATGTTATGGTCTGGACACCATGCAGTGCTATTTTGTCTCCATAATGTAAACGTTTAGTATACCAAACCAATAACCAATCAGTTACAAGAGGGAGCTAGAACCCTTAGGATTTCTGTACAAATCAGACATATTGACATGCAAATCCCTGTACAAAATATGCGCATCCAGCGAGTTGAATTGCTTATACTAATGCTTAAAACTTGCTTTGATGAGGAAATAACTTTAAACTGTACTTCTACATTTTGGACAAACTTTTCATTTCATATTTTCTGACCTTAGGCAACATGAGGCGACCTCTTACATTTTGAACAAAATCAGCTCAAGACAACATGTAGATATATTAAGTTGTTCAATAAGGCACCTTGAAAAACTCTAAGGGTTATGAGGCCATTAGATTGAAGGAGCCGTTTCATCGCCTACCTGTTGTCCAAAGAAATACCCTGATGAGGGTCCAGACCAGGTTAGGCATAGTCATCCTTTAGGGTGTTCTGTGCATCTAGCTCAAGCAAATCTTTGTATCTGGAAGAGAGGATGGGAGGAACTGAACTGACAAGGTCAAGTGTAACCTAGGTAACACCCCTATGTGTCAACACACTTCTCTAGGGCCTATCAGAGGGGGAACTACAGTATATACACGGTATACACCCAAATAGTACTTGACGGACACGCATGCGTGACGCAAAAACCCAGTCAACAATATAAAATGTACCTTCTTACTACAGAATACTACTCCAAAAAAGTAAGCAATTAATAATGCTTAATGTGTGTGACACATTAAGCAAAACTGAAAACACTAAAATACTTCTATTACATTGACAAAAAGCTAATTTTTTAAATGTGTTCGCTCCAGAACAACTTTGATCAAGTTTGTTTGTATTGCGCATGTCATACAATTAGGCCATTCAATGTGCTTTAATTAAGGCAATCAGAAACATACAAAATCATGAAATCAAATAAATACAAATACTTAAAAACAATTGTAATAAGACACATTGTTAAAAAGAAACAATTCAGCAAAATGGATAAAGAACGTATATGTTTTCAACCTAGATTTAAAAATAGTCAGGTTTGGAGCGAGTCTCAAATCTTCTGAAAGTTGGTTCCAGCTATTTGTTGCATAGTAGCTGCTTCATCTTTTTTTATTTTTTATCATATATATTATTTGCCAACAACAATTTAATGAGTGCCATATTTAATGAAATTGCATTATATAATTTTACAGTTAGATAAATTTGTTTCGTGGCTTTAGCAGCTTGCAGGGTGACCTCGAACCAGGTGCATGACCCAGAACCCAGCTGCATCATCACTAAGTCAAGCACTACACTACACTATCAAACAATGCTGAATCTGTGACTGCAGCTTCATTTTGTTGGCGTCAGGGGGTGTACAGACATAATGTGCTTTGCTTCGAACTTGGGGAAAAAATAGCCTGTATTTTGCAGTAAATATATAGATGGAGACCAAATGTTTCATAGTAGCACGTCTTTATTTGAGTTTATTTTATTAATTTGTGCAAAAAGAGAGACAGCAACTCAAAACTGCAAGCTGTCTAATCGCACGCACAATATATTTAAGGGATCTATCAGTTTATAAAAAATGTCCGCCTTACTTGAAGATCATTTGTTTTCTGTGTCTTGTCCAAACGATGAGATAAATAGAATCCAATTGTTGCCAATTTACCATTGTTATTGAAGTCAGTATTGTTGCAGGATTAAAAACAGAGGCCTAAACTATTGTTTCAATCTCTGTACTTTAGGTCAGTGGTTCTCAAACCGTTTTTTTAATATGTACCCCTTTGAAAAAAAAAAATAACAGCCAAGTACCCCCTGACCAGCACAAAAATTGTTTGATAGAAAAAAAAGTTTTTATTACATTTTCAAAAAAATTATAATTATGTTGTTACACTGCATTGATATAATATCAGTGCCTTAACATTTTATTCAAAATATTTTGCTAAACAGCCAAATGGACTGTCCGGAAAGCATTGAAAAAAGAAAAAAAAAACTATATAAAATATTGTTTTTAAACATTACATATGCTGATTAAATAGTTTTGGTCAGAGAATTGGGTATCATAGCCCAAAACTGGACAGAGGGGACTCCTCCAATCCACCAAGATGCTGTGTTCTGGTGATAAGCTCCTCTGACTGTGGAGCTTGAAGATGGACTGTGGGGTTTTGAATGGGATGGACTAAATTGTAATACATTTTTGCCATTTGTATATTTTAAGTGTTTTATTTTCTTTATTTTGTTTTGTTTCTTTTTCATTTTGTGCCTTGTTTAACAGGGCACTGGTGCAAAAGAGACCTAGTCTCAGTCAGTTAACCCTGTATAAATAAAATAAAAAAATAATGTGACACCAGTTTCAAAGTTTTGAACATACATATTTGGAGGAGAGGTGTGTCTTTGCTGAACCAGTAAGAACATACTATCTCAAGCTCCCATATTTTCATGCAAAGTGGCTTTGACTTAATTAAATTAATTACTTTGACAATGTTGTTCAAAACATCATGCAAAACCGGACTTGTTTTCTTGGATGCCAGTGCTTCCCTGTGTATAAGACACTGAGTCCTCTGCACTTCAGGGTTTTTATTTGAAATTTGTGTTATGAGTCCTTTTACACGGCCAGTCATTGACGCACAGACACTGATGCAGGATTCCCAGTTCAAACCGTTTTCAATGAAGAACATATTAAAACATCAATATATTTCCCCCTCCAAACACTGTCGAACCGAAATTGGCTTTCCAGAGACCGCAGCACACGAACCTCACAGAGAACAAACGTCATTGTGAACGTGAATGCGGTTGTTGCTTTAGAAATAAATTGCTTTGAAAATAAGAGTATTGAATAGAAAATGTGGTTGATTGAACTTACATTTAACCATTTGTATTGAAATTCTTACAGTATAATTATTTGAGGAATTAGGCATGACTGATATTTTTTTTATAATTTTTTTTTTTAAATCTCACGTACCCCCTGCAGTAAACCAACGTACCCCTAGAGTACGCGTACCCCCATTTGAGAACCACTGCTCTATGTGTAACAACCTTGTAATGTTAATGCAGGGAGATCTTTCATATAGCTGGTCTAGGGAATTTGATTGTGTTGCTAATAAAAGCCTAAAAACTCCCATAACAAGCTAGGTTCTGGAGGATTGGTAGTAATATAACTGTGCACTAGTGTGCATGCGGAGGCTGAGGGGTACAGTGGTCTATGGGGGGGAGGGGGTCGTTAAAGCACAGGATGTGGGTAAATTGCTGCTCCAGAAGATCGAGAGCACTCGAAACAGGGAATGTAACCACATTATTCTTTGAAAACAGGAGATATCAGGTGTGTGTGTGTGTGTGTGTGTGGGGGGGGGGGGGGGGGGGTCTTCATGTGCCTTTCTGAACACTGAAGTCTTTGTTTTGACTTTGACAAGCTGCTAAGAATAAATGTAGAGACGTCTCATCTCAAACATCTGTGCAACTTCCGTTTATTTATTATACTTAATAATTCATTGATTACTTGCCTAAATAGATTCATTATGATTTACATAAAAAATTCAGAATTGTCAGTTTGATTGGGCAGAGCCTGGGACTAGTGCTTGATTAGAGTACCCATATATGTTCTACATCTATTACGTATACCAATTCAAACACTAATGTGTCCTCAATGGTATTCAACATGTTTTTTTGTTGTTGAACTTTTATGTCAGAGATGCTCTGACCTAATTTACCCTCTTGCACCTGTTTGACCTGAAAAACAACTTAGAAGCCAAAGAGACATTGCCCCAGTTAAAGTGTGTAAAAAAGTCTGTTAAGATACTTTGTGAAAAATAGTTAACTGTAAATTTTCTGAACAGATTATGGTTAAAATATGATTAGGAGACCCCGGGGTAGACCCAGAACACGCTGGCGGGATTATATATCTCGTCTGGCCTGGGAACGCCTCGGGATCCTCCAGGAGGATCTGGAAAACGTTGCTGGGGATAGGGACGGCTGGAATTCCCTGCTGAGCCTGCTGCCACCGCGACCCGGCCCCGGATAAGCAGCGGAAAATGGATGGATGGATGGATGGATGTTTTAGACTATTTATACTTTGTATCACTGAAGCCTTAAATAAGTTCAACAGCACTGGTCAGTGGCTGTTTAAGGGATAGCAATCGTTTGGTGTTGTATGTGAACAGTGACATGAAATAGTATTTTCTCAAAGTTTACACATACTTTTGTTAAGTCTTAAAACTAAATCTAATAATCCCTATTTGAGCAGTTCTTAATTGTTAAAAATAATTCTGACATTGAAACAAACAATGTCCCTGATGTCTTTGCCCCACTCAATAGCGGGTTAAGCCACCATAATAAGAGAGTTTACAGGTTGTCATAATAGGCAGTTGGTTGCATGTTTTTTTATTTATTATTTATATTTTGTATACAGGGTTAACCGACTGAGACCAGGGGGGTATTCCATCAAGCTGGATAAGCGAAATGCCTGTCTTATTTAGATGAGTCTGGGTAATTTTAGTGAGAGATCCGTTCCATTACTGTGGCTAATACGAATTGCTGCTCAGTTACCAAGGTAATTTATACCACTGAACTAGCCTGCTCCGTAGTAGGCTAACTGTCAAGCTTAGTTTAGCTGTGTTACAAAAAATATCCAACAGGTGGAAACAAAATCCCAAAAGACAGTTCCGTCAAGTGTCTTTTCTCGCTCGCTTCACTTTTGTCACAGACCGTATGTCCGTGTTCGGAACATACGCAGGTTCAGACCTTTTTCTCGTAATGTACAGTACTGTGCAAAGGTTTTAGGCAATTGTGAAAAAAAAGCTGTAAAGTAAGAATGCTTTTCATAAAATATATGAAACAAATGTTTTTCTCTCCTATCACTAAGGGAAGACCATCTTACTTTTGTTTACAGTGTACAATGATGAGTTCTAAAACTATCCCCAGTTACAAAACGCAAAGCACTGTGGTAAACTGCTTCAAGGGACTTTAAATAGTTGTGGCTGCATGCATATACACAAAATCACTATAATCCATGACTAAAAAGAGAGTAGATTTTTTAATTGTTTTTCTATTTTCAAGTGAAAAGGATGACCTTATTCTGTATAGAGCCCCAAGTTTGATCCTCACCTTCTTTGTGAGTTCAAGCACATGCGTCTTAAATTATAACTTTTTTCATCTAGGGAAATCCCCAAGTATTTGTAAATGGAAACACGCTCAATTTGGTCCCTATTAAGGGAGCAAATGTATATGCCTTATAATCTAACTTGTTGGCCCTTGAGAAAAGCACATATTTAGTTTTGACTCATTATTGTCCATTTGACTTTGGTCATTTAAATAACATGGGTTATCTCATGTGATGAATGTTGTTTTATAGCAATATCACACCACACTAAAGCGAACATTTTCTTCTAATACCTATTTTTAGTGTCATTTGAGATTTAAAATGATGGCCATGCGAAGCGATTCGTGTTCTTAACAACTTAGATCATGAAACAAGAGGACAAAAACAGGTGGTGATTAAACAAACTAATTGTGTGACTTGAGGCATTCATTTGTGTAGGGGAACCAATTACCGAATCTTCCCCCCTCTCTGGTTAAGATCAAAGGAACAGGCCCAAATGGCCATTGTGAAACCTCCAGGGGTAGCCTTTTCCTCTCACAACTCCTGAGATTTAAACAGCACACTGCTTCCACTCTAAGGATTAGTAAATTGTGATTAAGAAACTGTTGCCTAAGGAACATTCAATGAAATTATTGGTCATTGAAAATGAGAAGAAATTGTAGCATCAATCGCTTGTATTTTCTAGTAATTATATATTTTGTATTGTTTTCTAAATGAACCGTCCTGGCTAGCATGGTCAAGTTTGGTATTGAAATGTTCACAATGAAATGTCATAAGCTTTGCAGAGGTTATGTAAAACATATTCCTAGTATATATGCATAAATAGAATCAAAATGATTTGAGCTAAGCAAGCTGGCAACCATTATCTCGTACAGTGAGATAAACACATCGGTCCACTGGCCTGTGGCCAATCAGGTGACCCCAGCCACCTTTTGGACACCCCTTCTCAAACTAGCTTAAATAGAGTTCCCATCCAGGAAACTATCGCTTTTTAACATCTGCAAAATCGGGGTCGGCCACCCCGTTCTAACAGGATAAAAACTGCACCCCGCTGTTCCTTGACCACGCGTCTGCTAGCAACTCTCACTCAGGTCAAAGGAAATAGGCCTTGGACCTCACTACAGGCCGGAAGACTCCGTGCAACAATTTCTAACTTCACCACGTCAGAGCAAAGAAACCTTTGTTCAAACCCACGTTTCTTTTCCACGTTTATTCAAACAAGGAAATAACTTTCAGAACTTTACCACTAAACCACAGATCGCTTCTCGATCCAGCCACAACCGGCAGGCCGAGAATCAAAATTCACTCTTTCGCTACACAACGCCAACTATCGTCTTTAAAGTAACGTAAAGGCCACTTTTGTTACATTGAGCGTGATGCTAAGGCTTAGACAATTTCTGTTGTGTTGTGCTTACCATAATTTGTCTATTTTAACTGTTATACTGTGTATGTTTAGATACTAACCACTTTAGTGTATCAATGTCATAATTTTGTCATTCTTCGTAGTACCGTAATTTTCATGTGTTTTAGACTAGTAAATAAATAGAGTTGTTTTGCATTCAAACCCAGCTGTGTCGCTTCGTTTCATACAATCATTTATTCTCGTAACATAGAATGTCACTCCTTCAGAATTGAGACTAAAACTATTTATTAAATTAATGCTAAATTGATTTGGTTTCCCGCAGAGCCGTGCTTAACCTAAGCTAAAATTCTGTGTGTGGTGCTCCGTATACTAGGTAATTACCCTTCGTCACCTTGATCGATTATAATATTAATTTATGAATTAATTGATAATCTACAAATTGATAAAGAGTAATTTACACACAAGTAGTAAACCCCTGAGGCGCGGAGGAGATGGTGGACGCCACCCAGGGGCCAACACCATTTTAACCTGCTCCACCCTCGTCTCTCCCGTCAATGAGCACATTGTCAGAGGGGGGCTCTGGAACTGCTAATCGGCGGTGCAGAAAGCTGACTTCATCTCAGCCCATGCCTCCACGCTCTCTCTGCACTTCCTTGCACTCACAGAGACCTGGATCACCCTTCAGGACACTGCTACCCCGGCAGCCCTCGGGACGTGGTGGAGGGACCGGCCTCCTCATCTCTCAGAAATGGCGGTTTTCACTCTTTCCACTGCCACAATTCTATGCCACCACATTTGAATTCCATGCTGTCCCTGTCACATATCCTGTTCACATTCATATTGTTGTTCTCTATCGCCCACCTAGCTCACTGGGCATCTTTCTGGAAGAACTGGACTCTCTCTTGTCCCACATCCCCGTAGACGGCCAGTCGCTGATTCTCCTTGGTGACTTCAACATCTCCACAGACAGGTTTGCATCCTCTGGCTTTCTCTCGCTTCTAACTTCCTTTTCCTTAACACTCTCCCCATCTCCTCCAACTCACAAAGCTGGCAATCTGCTTGATCTCTTACTAACCAGGTCTTGCTCTCCTACCGATCTCACGGTGACTCCTTTGCATGTATCTGACCATTACTTTGTCTCTTATTCTCTTCCCTTGTCTCCTAAACCTAACACCACAACCCTCACTCACACAGTCACTTCTCGCAGAAACATCAGCTCTCTGACTCCCTCTGATCTCTCATCCTCCGTCCTGGCGTCCCTCCCTTCGGAAGACTCTTTCACCCAGCTCTCCCCCGACACAGCCGTAGAGACTCTCCTCTCCACCCTGACCACTTCCCTGGACTCCCTCTGCCCTCTCACTTGACTGCTCACTCCAAACCTGCAACTAGCCTTTCTTCCTTCATGCCCCTCACCCCTGACGAATCTTTGCGCCTACTAACCTCTAAACGACCCACCACCTGTCCACTTGACCCCATCCCTACTAATATTCTACAATCTATCTCTGAAGACCTCCTCCCGTTCCTGACCTACCTCTTCAACACATGCCTGGTCAATGGGTATTTCCCAGCTACTTTAAAAATGGCCAGAGTAACACCACTTCTCAAGAAACCGTCTCTTAACCCATCTGATGTTAACAACTACAGGCCTGTTTCTCTTCTCCCCTACCTCTCCAAAACCCTTGAACGAGCGATACTAAACCAACTTTCTTCCTATCTCGAGCAGAACAATCTCCTAGATCCCCACCAGTCAGGATTCAAGGAGGGCCACTCAACGGAGACGGCACTTCTCGCAGTTTCGGGGGCCCTCCACACAGCGCGAGCAGACTCCCTTTCCTCTGTTCTCATTCTCCTGGACCTCTCTACTGCTTTTGACACTGTGAACCACCAGACTCTCCTCCTTACCCTTGAAGACCTGGGCATCTCGGGGTCTGCGCTCTCCATGCTTGCATCCTACCTGACGTGCCGATCGTACCAGGTAGCCTGGAGAAGGTTGGTCTCAAAACCGTGCAGCATCTCGACCGGGGTCCCTCAGGGCTCAGTCCTGGGCCCTCTCCTTTTCTCTCTTTACACAAAGTCACTGGGCTCAGTCATACATTCGCATGGCCTGTCCTATCACTGCTATGCGGATGACACTCAACTAATGTTTTCCTTCCCTCCCTCTGACACACAGGTGGTGCAACGCATATCGGCATGCCTGGCTGACATCTCAGCATGGATGGCAGCTCACCACTTGAAGCTCAACCCTGACAAAACAGAAGCTCTTTTCATCCCCGTCCAGCCCGTTCCAAGACCTAACCATCACCGTCGATAACACTGTGGTCTCCTCTTCTAGTACGGCAAAGAACCTGGGGGTCACCCTGGACGACCGGCTGTCCTTCTCAGCTAACATTGTGGCAGTAACGCGTTCCTACAGATTCCTTCTCTACAACATATGAAGGATACGGCCCTTCCTTACAAGAGAGGCTGCGCAGGTCATAGTCCAGGCCCTCGTCATCTCTCGCCTGGACTACTGCAACTCCCTCTTGGCTGGGCTGACTGCGAGCGCCATCAAACCCCTTCAGCTCATCCAGAACGCAGCCGCTCATCTGGTCTTCAACCTCCCGAAGTTCACTCACACTACTTCACACACTGCACTGGCTACCGGTAGCAGCACGCATCAAATTCAAGTCACTTGTCCTAGCCTATCGGGTGAGGATCGGATCTGCACCCCTACCTACAGTCGATGCTCAGACCCTACACCCCGTCCCGACCACTGCGCTCTGCCACTGGATGTCGCCTTGTTGCCCCCTCACTCCGTGGAAGGGACAGCCTGGCACCTCGTTCACAACTTTTCTCTGTCCTTGTCCCTCAGTGGTCGAATGAACTCCCCACGAACATTAGGACTGCAACATCTTTGTTCACTTTTCGCCGAAACTTGAAGACTCACTTGTTTCGACTGCACTTCGGCTCTTGAATGTGACATTGTGTGTACCAAGCACTTCTACTTGATATACAATGTAACTGGTTGCATTCAGAATTTTTTTTTGTAGTTGGTTTGTGATGGTTTTGTTAATTATCCTGATGTCTAATATAGCACTTGCTTAGCTCCTATCTAGATGATTAAGTCAGGGATGCACTTATGTTCTCTACCTGACTTGTAGTTTTTACCATTATCATTTTGTAGGCACAATTTTTGTAAGTCGCTTTGGATAAAGGCGTCTGCTAAATGAATGTAATGTAATGTAACGTAAACCAGTAACCCTACATTTGTGAGGATAATGCCTTAATGCAATGACAGAGTGAATTTATGTTAGACTACAAATGCAGTAGCTAAGCACATGGGTAAATATTTTTGTACGCTTTTAGGTATACATTGAATCCTGGTAGTTCAAATGTGAAGTGCAAGATTGGGCACGTCTATAAAGACCCACGAAATTCCAATATAGTAGAACAGAATTTTGAGCATCCAGTGTATTTCTCGTGTTTATTTAATGTATTCTCTAAACAATACAGAACAGGTAAAAACAAGCGGTATTTACTTAACATAAACCTTTTCAACAGCATTTAGAATGGGATATCAAGCCATTTCTCATTTTCCAATTACTTGCATAGATACAAAAAAGCAGAACCAACTCCTTTTTCATTCTTCTGTTTTCAATAAATACAGGAAAAACCAATTGTACACAGCCCAATAACAAAGACATCACACGCAGAAAGCGAGATCTAGAGAGATGTAAAAGTCACGTGGGCTCAGTTTGAATTCTTTAGTTTGCTTACGAAGGTTCCTAACTGAGTCAAATGACCCGGAAGTATCTAAGTGGCAGCCATGATGAGTACTGTTTGAATTATCTAAGTGTTAAGGAAAGGTGTTTCAATGAGCTTTAAGTCCATGAACATTGTAGTACTTGTGTACGTGTCTACCCAGCAAAGTTGATAACACAGGTACTTGTGACAAAGTCCAGGCATAGCATTGATAACACGGACCCATAACTGAAGGGGTGTTTATTAATGAACGATGTTCAGAAAGCTAAATAAAAAAATGCATATGCGTTATATCTTTTACTACGTACGTTTAAACAGTATTGTATCGTTTTGAGATCGTTCTTGAACGTAAATCGCCCCACTGAGTGATGAATGTCCTTGTGGCAGCAATGTTTAACGCTATGGATACACCATTCAGTTTTTATACTAGTATATACTTAGACTTTTCGATCGACATGACCAACAAGGGATGTAGATCATATAGCCTAGTTGTTTATTAAGCATTTTCCATCTTGTGTTATGCCCAATCTTGCTAATATGCCTATATATTTTCAAATGTCAACATGTTAGAAACTTAAGAATCATAATCTGTAACTATAGTAGCAGATTTGTATGCCTAACATAAACGCATAACTTGCATACATTTGACGATTAGGTTTCATACAATCATATTAATTGGGATTCATGTGTGGCGATAAATATGAGTTGACAAGGGGATGAGGACGTGAGCAAACCATTCTCAATGTGACATATTTCGTTTCACTTTTGTGACAGGTAGCCCATATTCCCTTTTTAATTCCAACCTTGGTAATAAAGTAGGTTCATATTTTTATCCGCCTTGCCCACGTTTATATATAGGCCATGAAACAACATAGTGACAACGCACGGGCGAAGTATGATCAAAGATGCGCTTTTTGTAGGCTATAGTTCATCTTCGGGACATTGTAGTTTCTCCACGAACGACCAACGAAAACCAACGTTGCATGATTACGTTGCTTAGCGTAAGTACAGTCGGATTCCTTTAGCAACGCGATTGTCTTTTCCTAATTCCTTATGAATTCTCCTTCATATCTTTCCTTAACCTCATGACGTTTTCCCTCGGGGTTAAGGAGAAGTACATAGTGAAAGTCATTAGGATGTACTTTATTGAAGAATTCGGATCCATCCATGGATTCCAAATTGACTGCTTAGACTGAGGTCGCACTGCAAAAAATCAGACCTGTATCCGATTTAATATCACAAGTGGAAGCAGCCCCAAATACAAATTGAAAAGATCAGTTTCCATGTGATTTGTGCTGTTCACACTGTTATGAAAAAAACCCAGACCTGAATCACATTTGATTTGGGACACTTTTGCCTTCGGGGAGACCGTAGCCTTAGAAAACTACGCTTTTGTGTTGCCACCCCTTATGATCTACATGCCACGCCATTAATACTTTTCTAGATCCGGCACTAACCCCACTTGTACAGGCAGAATCATAACCACACATGGTTGTGGCTTATTTTCACATAATGCATGCTTGGCCTCCCTACTAGAGGTGAGACAAAAGATTTGAAATACAGTGAGGTCCAAAAATCTGAGACCACATTGAAAATCTCTATTTTCACGTAAACCTGGAAATAATCAGAGAGTTGAGGATTCAGAAACATTTAAAAACACAAGAAATTATGTCATGCAAAATTAAGAAGCAATATTTACGATTCTGCACCATTTCTAGGTCATTAATCAAATTTAAGCCAATTTGGGGCATTGACCAACTTAACTCCTTTGTACAAAAAGTCAGATTTCTTTGAGTTGTATCCCTTCCATTTAAGCATGCGTTCTGGTGACACATCAAGCTTAGTTCCCTGAGAGATAGAAAAGCAACTTCATCACAGTTACAGAATTATCTAAATAAAGAACACAAGATTCCAATCAGCAAAAGTACTGTCAAAAGAAGGCCGTGTTGTAGTGGTCTCAGAGGACGAGTAGCAGTTTGTAAACCACTTCTCAGGAGGGGAAACAAGGTCAAACGCTTGGAGTGGGCTAAGAAGTACCAGCATTTCACAGTGGATGACTGGAAAAAAGTCATATTTACTGATGAATCCAAGTTTGAGATTTATGGCAGTAACAAAACGGTGTATGTAAGGCGACAAACAGGAGACAGAAAGCTTTGCAAGAACTATTTGAAGATCAAAGAAGACCAAGCAGTCCTGACTGTTGAGGACTTTCCTCCACAATCACCTGACCTCGACCCCACTGAACATATATGGGGGCACTTGAAGACGGAGAAAGCCAAGCATTCTGTGACATCACAAGAAGCTCTTTGGGACATTGTCAAATCATGCTAGGATAACATGGGTCATCAGGTAAGGCACAAACTTGTGGAGTCCATACCAGCTCGAGTGCATGCTGTAATTAAAGCAAAAGGGTATCAGATATTCTGAAATTCATGTGCATTTTTCAAAGATTCAACTTTTCACTCAAATTGTTAAGCTGACATTATCATTTGTAATGAAAAAAATTGTATTACTTCCATTTTGCATTTATTTAGAATGTATCTTCACTAGTGGTCTCAGACTTTTGGACCCCACTGTGTATTTTCATTATTTTGGGCTATTAAAGTACAGTAGTCACTTGGGAGTGACAACCTAGAGAGACAACTATATACAAACTTAAAAAAAATTTTTTTTTAACAAGTGCCTGTGAAAGACCTTACACATTTATGAAGAAGTAAATCGGTGCTTGTGCCAGAAATATTTTTTAAGCCACAGGTTCTCTTTCTCTGCCCATGTCCATCAGTATGTACTCGCCTCTGGTCAGAATTTACACAGGGAAGAAAATTTATTAGATCTTTTACTTCATCAGGGGGTTAGAGTGACACAAATATTGATATTATGCATGTTTTCATTAGCTGGAGAGTTCAGAGGGTATACACCAAAGACTACACACAGTACACTGAAAAAAGTGAAACGGCTGTGTCATTTATCTAAAGTAAATTTTTACATTGGTCCAAGGAAAAAATCATGATTTCTGGTTGAAACCTATTTTTTTTCACGTTCCCTTAAAGCAAATAACACTCCTCACAGAACAACTTGAATGACCACTTCAACCGAAATCACATTTTCACTTCAAACCAGAGGTTTTCATTTCAGATGACCACATGACGTGCAATCGGTCACGTGACTCACTTCAGTCTCTGTAAAGTTTCGATTGTCTGAGCCGGTCTGAGCACTGACAAAAGGTGAAAGCAGTGTCATTTATCTGAAGGACATTTTTGCACTGGTCCAATTAAAAATCATGATTTCCGGTTTAAACCAATTTTTTCAGGTTGGCTTGAAGCAAATAACACTCCGTACTCCTCATAGAACCACTTGAATGAAATAATTTAACCGAAATCGTATTTTCACTTCAAACCAGAGGTTTTCATTTCAGACGACCACGTAACATGGCAACATGTCACGTGACTCATGTCCGTCCTTGTCGGCTTTGTTGTCTGTGTTTACCTGGCTTCGAAAGTGAAGTTCGCCTGTTGTCCAAAAAATCTCTTTTAAACAAGGTAAGAATTCGAAATTGTGTTGTCTTTAGGGGAATGTATGTTTTCAAAGCACGTTTATGGTTAGTGGCAGGATAAGCAGAGCTCTACATTACAAACTTTTGGTATGTTAGCCAACGCCAGCTGAACCAGGTTGTTATGACAAAGTTTTGCTTTGTTATTGTGATGTATAGGCCTACTTATTAATGTGTTTGTAAATGTAATTTCAAGAATTTCAGTTGAATTATTAAAATAGTGAAAAGTGCATTATGCAATGTGACTTAAATAACTTCAAAACAAATATCAAGAAGTTATCCACCCAATGTAATGTAAGTAAAATTTACCAGGCAATAACAATAAATACATTCAATTGTAAGTCATTTCATGCCGTTTTAAATATCCTTAAAAATGTATAGCAAATATAAAATTTAAGAGAATTATTGCAGTTATTGTGTATAGTTCTGTATGTATGGGTGTGGGGTTGGAAATGTTGGAGAAATGTTCACATTTCTGGGAACTTGCTTTTGTTTTATTTAAGTGTTTATTTGTCAGACAGTGCACTCTTTTCTACGAATGTGCCCTTAACCTTTAATCGCTCCTGATCGAATTAAATTCTGATAAAATAGCCAGATGATTTATAGTATGTGATACAGCTGGGCAATAGACTAACAGCACATTTTTATCTTTTGCTCTAACAAAATGTAATGTAAAAAATATAACTGCAAGCATTCTATGCCGTGGCCGGCTGCATAAAGAATTACAGAAAATATGAAAATTAAGGTGCAAATTCAATGCACCAGCCAGTCATATAATTAAACTTAAGAAAACACAAGGCCTTAGCAGTATGACTTACACAAATATTGGGCATTTTCTAAAGTTTAAATGTAGTGGGAAAGTTGTATTTTTTGATCGGAATTGTGAAGCAATGAATTTGTGAATATGGATTAGATGTAAATTGTGGCCAAACTTGTACTACAACTAATACTACTGTTTTCATTCTTGTTTTTTCTAGAATGGGCTGACACAGCGAAAAGACCAGTCAAGTTGCGAGTGCTCCTGAATCCTGATGACACCAGGAAGCTAATGGTTGAAAATGAGCTGAACTGATGATTGCAGCCAAGGATTTAATCTCACAGTCATTGATGATTTAATGTCTATGTCTACTCAATCAGATGACAGAACTCCTGTCCACACCATCCAGCTCTGTCTCTACAAGAACTCAGATGTGGCCAAGAGAGTTTCCGACACCAACATTATATATTATATATTATAATAATATATATTATTATATAACGATATTCTGGGAATGTATCCAAAGAGATATTCAAGTACGAAGCCTACCCAACAGATGCTGACTTCAGTGATGTTGCCGAAGCACTAATCAAGAAGCATCCGTGCCTCTGTAAACCTGGCCAACCACATACCCTGATATTCTGGAGAGCCCACAGAAACATTTGAAGCCTTCAGTGGTCTGCAGAAAATGTTCATGGGGATAGAACTAAAGAAAATGACACACAGAGTGTGCAGTCTGAGTGTCAAGTTCTAAATATTGGATCCAAAGAAATACATGTGGATTGTGGTTGCCAAATTTGGGCATCCTAGCAAATGTTCCGGCCTGAGCTATTGTTCAGATGTAAGGGAAGGGTCTGAGTGACACTGAAGGCTAGAGTTTTGTCTCTTAGCCATAGCATGAAATGATGTGTACGTGTCCTGAATATGTTTCCTTAGTAATACTGATAGGTAATGTGTTCCCTCTTGACCGATGGGATAATTTGTTAAGCTTAGACTGATATACTCATTTCAACCTTGTCAATTATTCAGAATTTGCTGTTGTTAGACTGAACTGACCGTAGACATTTCTCTATGTACAGACATACACTTCTGTACTGATCAATAAGATTGTTCTTGATCATTGCCCTGTTTAATTGGTTATTTTCTGTCATAGATTGAAATTATCCATTACAGAATGTTTTTGTTTCTGTTTTATTGCCTGTATTCAAATACCTTCCTTCTTAATGGAAGTTGTCATTGCTAAATTTAAATAAGACTTTATTTAAAGGGGCCCTATTATGCTTTTTGGGGTTTTCCCTTTCCTTTAGTATGTTATATAGCTTTTTGTGCATGTAAAAAGTCTGAAAAGTTACAAATCCCATAGTCCACGTCAAAGGGAGCTACTCTCTCACATAAAACACTGCTCCTGAACTGCCTGAAACGCCTTGTTTGTAGTCCAGTGTTTTCTTCCGTACATCTACGTCACTAAGTCACACATTTGAATAATGTTTTGCATGCTCTCAACCAGAGCCAGTCAGATCGGAGGCCCGGTGGTTTCGCCAAGTCGAGAAAACGCTGTTTTGGTAAGCGCGAAGGCAAATTCCCTTGTTTGGCCAGCTGACCAATCGGAGCAGACTAGGCTCGTCGGGAGGGGGGGCCTTAAAGAGACAGGAGCTAAAACAGAGCGTTTCAGACAGAGGGTGCATAGAGGTGTTGCAGATCCAGGCAGTTTGGAGAAAATAAATTGTTTATTGAACATTAAAACGCGTAAACCTATTCTAGTAGAACTCCTAAATAAAGGTATGAACCTGAAACGTTGCATAATAGGGCCCCTTGAAAACTACGCATAATTCCTGATTTTTCTGTGAACAATTATTTCTATGGTGTAGAAATTGCAGCACTGATATCCATCCATCCATCCATCCATTAGCTATACCGCTTATCCTATGCAGGGTCACGGGGGGGCTGGAGCCACTGATATTACTACTGCAAATGTGAATGATGCTGTACAAACCTGTGCTGTACATGTTTTTTTGTTGTATCTGAAGCTAATTCTACTTTTATCTTAAGGTAAATTTAGATTTTGTTTATGTTTGTTTATTTTGTTCAAATTTAAGTTGTAAAGTGTACTTTATGACTTTGACCTAATTAACGTTTTGGCTTATGACTAAAGAAAATATATCGATTAACGTCCACATAATGAATGTATGGTTAATTGACTTGCCTATAACAACATTTGTGTTAAAGGTCCATAAATATTCATTTTGCGAGGCATAAGGTTTCAATCAAATCATGAATACACTTTGTCAAAAAATAAACAATTAAGTTGCAACAAAGTAAAAATGATATGGTGTATGGTCTCTTTGCTTTGTGTGAATGCAAATCTTTGTCTTTGGCTAAACCAATATTGATTTGACATCAAATCAAGATTCATGGTGTCAACCAGCTCATAAACATACTTTGAGAAAAACTGAACAATTAAGTTGCAACAAAGTAAAAATAAATGGTATGATCTTTAGAATGAATGCTCTCTTTACTTTGTGTGAATGTAAGTTTTTGTCTTTGGTCAAATCAATATTTCGATTGACATCAAATCAAGAATTATGGTGTCAACCAACTCATGAATATACTTTGAGAAAAACGAAACAATTAAGTTGCAACAAAGTCAAAATAAACGGTATGATCTTTAGACTGAATGCTCTCTTGGACTTCCGGTGAGCACTTCGAGATGGCAGCTTAACCTTTTGAGCTCCCCTGAACAATTTGCATAATTCCCCACTACAACATGCAAATATAACCTCGACAAGAAATCTAAATGTTACAAGATAAGCGGGTCTAAGGCTAAGAAAGTTCAGGGAACAACTAAAACCAATGACGAGACTAGGAGGAGGACAAACAGGCTTACAGCGGCCAACGTGGTAAGCGAGAAGAAAATGGAGATGATGGACGAGATGACTACGGTTAAAGCTATCCAAAAACTTGGCGAGAACATGCAAGGTATGAAAAACGACCTCATGCAAGAGTTATCCGAATTTAAAACCGAACTTAGGAATGATATTAAAAGTGAACTCGCTACATTTAAATTGGACATAAACCAGAAGTTTCAAAGTTTGACTGGTGATATGAACACGGCATTAGGCTAACCGAAGTTGAGGAACGCGTGGGAGAAACGGAGACAACTAATGCTGAATACGCAACTCCTTATTACACTCCCTGAAACAACAAAAACTTCTACAGGCCAAGATAACAGATTTGGAAGGCCGATCTCGCTGTAATAACATCAGGATATATGGGATAAAGGAAGGCACAGAGGGAACCTCTATGAACACTTTCATAACTGACTTCCTTAAAACTGAACTGAATATTGGCGGTGAAACTGATTTACAAATCCAGCGATGTTACCACTCTTTAGGCCCTAGACCCACAGAAGAAAATATTACAAGATCTATCCTAGTTAACTTCCAGAGATTCGACACTAAAGACAGGGTGCTCAAAGCTGCCTGGTCGAGAAAGATTACCTACGAGGTGAAGAATGTTGCGTTTGCGCATGATCTAGCTAACGAGGTGAACGCTAAACTAAAAGAATACAAAGAAATTAAAAAGATCCTCAAAGAAACACAAATACGTTTTCAGACACCGTACCCAGCAAAGATGAAGATCCACTGGCAAAACGGAATCCGGATCTACAACAACGCGTTTGAAGCGGCTGAGGACATGAACAAAAGGGGATATAATGTGGTTGTCCCAAGGCAGACTGACACAGACGGGGAGCACAGTTTGACACAGAATACGCATTGGAATAAGAAAGGCGGAATCCATTCTGAAACTGTTCAAGAGAGACTCCGTGAGTTTTGCCATCAACGTCTTAGGGAGGATGCGATTGATCCGGGGGAGTAAATGTCATCACTATTTTGCTCAGGGTAAAGGGAACCTCGCCACCTGCGAGGAGGGAGCCCCTACAAGATGTGGGTCTGTTTCTCCAAAAAGTTGTTATCGATGGTATTAAGAAGGCAGGGCACGTCTAAGTCCCTGCAGTTGGAAGTCAACGTTCCACATGTTCTAATAGTGCTTTTTGATAGTTTTTTTTTATTGTGTGTATGTTTTTGTTGCCAGCGTATTTGAAGTTATTTTCTGTTGTGGGGTTTGGAAACTTTAAAGTAGTTTAATGAACTGTGAATGGTCTGAACAGCCCGATTAAGAGGAGCAGAGTAATGGCTAAATTTAAAAAGGAAAGGAACCAAATAATATTTTTGCAAGAGACCCATTTATTTTCAATTGAACATGATAAACTCAACAAATTTGGCTTTAAAAATACATTCCATAGCACCTTTAGGGATGGCCATAAAAGAGGAGTTGCAATTATGATACATAAAACAGTCCATTTTAAATTAGTGAAAGAGATCAAGGACAGTGAAGGCAGATTTGTGTTGATAAAAGGGAAAATAGAGGACCAAATGGTAACTCTTGTCTCAGTCTATATCCCCCCGCAAGATCAAAACACAATGAAAAAAGTTTTTGAACTTATAACAGAAGCACAAGGAGTACTAATCTGTGCAGGAGACTTTAACACAATAATAAGTAGACAGGATTCAACCAATAACAAAAGGATAGTAACTACCCAAAGTAAGATACTAAGAAAGGGCATAGAAGAGATAGAATTACTGGATATTTGGAGAGATTTTCACCCAATGGAAAAATACTATTCTTTTTTTTCAGCTCCACTCTCGGTTCACTCAAGAATAGATTTCTTTTTTGTTTTAAAAATGATAGACACAGAGTACTCAAATGTGATATTGGAACTCGGAACATCTCAGACCATTCCCCAGTATTCATGACACTTCACCTTGACAATCGACCTAGGAAGACCATTTGGAGATTAAATACAAGCTTACTCAATAACAAAATGGTTGTGCAGCAAGGGAAACCGAAATTAAATCCTTCCTTGAGCTGAATGATAAAGATGACATAACCCTAATATATTATGGGATACTTTAAAGGCTGTAGTTAGGGGGAAATTGATATCCTCAGCTCGTCAATTAGAAAAAACAAAGAGAAAGCACTTAAACAACTTGAGAGCACCTTAAAATATTTAGAGAAACAACATAGTCATAAGCAGGATAAACAGCTACTGAATCAGATCACTGCAACTACGAAACAGATTTCGGACCATTACAAAGATGACCTTGAGAAAAAGCATAGATTCTTAAAACAATCGTATTATGAAATAGGACCCAAAGCCACTAAATTGTTAGCGAGGAAGATACGAAATAGACAGATATCCGAATCAATATACAAAATGTCCGATCCCAAAACAGGTGAAATATGCACCAATCTAGACGATAAAGAATCTGCATTTAAAAAATATTATCAAATGTTATACTCACAACCAAAACGACATAATAAAATGAATACAAAGACCTTTTTAGACTCACTAGACCTTCCCTCGATAAGTGAATCACAGAATAATGACCTAAATATTCAGATCACTAAAATAGAATTGGATACTGCGCTAAAAAAGTGAAGGAATAACAAACTCCAGGAACGGATGGACTGCCAGCAGAATGGCATAGGTTTTTGGAACAGGATCTGACGCCCATACTTTTAAGATCCTTTAACTGGACGCTTGAAAATAATTCCATCCTGCCTTCATGGAATGAAGCCATTATAAGTGTTATCCCCAAAGAGGGAAAGAATAAAACATTATGTAGTTCCTATAGACCCATCTCGATCTTGAACCAGGATTATAAAATATATACTTCTATTATATCCAAAATATTAGACTCTTTCATTCCTGATTTAATTGACAGTGATCAAACCGGATTTATTCGAGGGCGTCTAACACATGACAATATTAGGCGCACACTCCATGTAATGTCTCGCTTTGGGAGTACAGAGATTGGATGGCCCTGAGTAGAGACCCCCTCACCCCATACTCTCGCAGCACCTCCCACAGTATCTCCCGGGGAACCCGGCGCCTTCTCCAAATAAAAAAAAAAAAAACGTGTTCGGATTGGCATACTCCCAGGCCCCCTCAAAGATCCTTGCGATAGCTGGTCCGTTGTTCCACGACCAGGGGAGCATTGTTCCTCCTCAATCCGAGGTTCGACTATCCGTCGAAGCCTCTTTTCCAGCACCCTGGAGTATACTTTCCCGGGAGGCTGAGTAATGTGATGCCTCTGTAGTTGGCACACACTCTCCGGTCCCCCTTTTGAACAAGGGAACCACCACCCCGGTCTGCCACTCCTTAGGTATTGTCCCCGACTTCCACGCAATGTTGATAAGACGTGTCATCCATGACAGTCCCTCAACACCCAGAGCCTTCAGCATTTCTGGGCGGATCTCATCAACCCCTGGGGCTTTGCCACTGTGGAGTTGTTTGACTACCTCAGTGACCTCCGCCAGGGAGATTGATGCTGATCCCCCATCATCCTCCAGCTCTGTCTCTACTATATAGGGTGGGTTTGTCGGGTTCAGGAGTTCCTCAAAGTGTTCCTTCAACCTCCCAATCACCTTGTCAGTTGAGGTCAACAACGCTTGGATGGTTCCCTGCTTTCCCCTCCTGAGGTGTCGGATGGTCTTCCAGAACCGCTTTGGTGCCAGCCGAAAGTCCTTCTCCATGGTTTCTCCGAACTCCTTCCACACCCGCTGCTTTGCCTCTGCCACGGCCGAGGCTGCAGTCCTTCGGGCCTGTCGGTACCTTGCAATTGCCTCCGGAGTCTCCCGGGATAGCATGTCACGGAAGGCCTCCTTCTTCAATCGGACAGCTCCCATGACCACCGGTGTCCACCAGGATGTTCGAGGGTTACCGCCCCTTGAGGCACCTAAGACCTTGAGACCACAGCTCTCAGACGCAGCTTTAGCAATGGAGGCTTTGAACATCGCCCACTCCGGTTCAATGCCCCCAGCCTCCACAGGGATGCCAGAGAAGCCCTGCCGGAGGTGTGAGTTGAAGGCCTCCCGGACCTGGGACTCCTCCAGACGTTCCCAGTTCACCCGCACTACACGTTTGGGCTTACCAGGTCTGTCCAGAGGCTTCCCCCGCCACCTGACCAAACTCACCACCAGATGGTGATCAGTTGACAGCTCTGCCCCCCTCTTCACCCGAGTGTCCAAAACATATGGCCTCAGGTCCGATGATACAATAACAAAATCGATCATCGACCTTCTGCCTAGGGTGCTCTGGTACCAGGTACACTTATGAGCATCCTTCTGTTCGAACATGGTGTTTGTTATGGCCATTCCATGACTAGCACAGAAGTCCAATAACAAGCCACCACTCAGGTTCAGATCGGGAGGCCGTTCCTCCCAATCACGCCTCTCAAAGTGTCTCCATCATTGCCCACATGTGCGTTGAAGTCCCCCAGCAAGACTACAGAGTACCCCTCAGGAGCCCCCTACAAGGCTCCATCCAGGGTCTCCAAAAAGGCCGAATACTCCGAACTGCTGTTCGGTGCATAGGCACAGACAACAGTCAGAGTTTTCCCCCCCATGACCCGCAGGCGTAGGGAGGCGACCCTCTCGTCCACTGGGGTGAACTCCAACATAGAGGTACTTAGCCGGGGACTTGTGAGTATCCCCACACCAGCCTTGCGCCTCTCACCCTGGGGAGCTCCGGAGAAGAATAGAGTCCAACCCCTATCCAGAAGTGAGGTTCCAGAGCCGAGGCTGTGCGTAGAGGTAAGCCCACCAGATCCAGCTGGTAGCGCTCCACCTCCCGCACAAGCTCCGGCTCCTTCCCTCCCAGAGAGGTGACGTTCCACGTCCCCAAAGCCAGCCTCTGCCACCCGGGTCCGATCCGTCGAAAACCTCTGCCTTCACTGCCACCTTTCTGGCAGCGCACCCGACCCCCTTGGTTTTTCCCGTGGGTGGTGAGCCCAAGGGACGGAGAAGGAGAGATGTTGGTGTTGTCCACGTTGCTTTTTCGGGCTATGCCCGGCCGGGCTCCGTGGCAAGCCCGGCCACCAGGCGCTCACTGACGGGTCCTCCTCCTGGGCCTGGCTCCAGAAGGGGACCCCGGGCTTCCTCCGGGCCGGGTATCATCCTCTCTTACAGTTCTATCCATGAGGGTTTTTGAACCATTCTTTTTCCGGCCCCTCGCCCGAGAACAATTTGCCATGGGAGACCCTACCAGGAACACAAGGTTCCAGACAACACAGCCCCCAGGTTCATAGGGACACACAAACCTCTCCACCACGATAAGGTGATGGTTCCCGGAGAGGCTCTGTACTCCCAAAGCGAGAGCTGTGTCCGGGTCTTCGGCAGTAAGTCGGACTCGTTTCCGGTGAGGGTTGGCCTCCTCCAAGGCTGCGCTTTCTCACCTATCCTGTTTGTGGTATTCATGGACAGGATCTCACTCCGCGGGGGGCTGCGGGTTGGTGGGCAGAGGATTGCATCACTGCTTTTTGCAGATGATGTGGTCCTGATGGCAGCACTCATTGGATCGGTTCGCAGCCGAGTGTGAAGCGGCTGGGATGAGGATCAGCACCTCAAAATCTGAGGCCATGGTTCTCAGAAGGAAACCGATGGATTGTCTACTCCAAGTAGGGAATGAGTCTTTACCCCAAGTGAAGGAGTTCAAGTATCTCGGGGTCTTGTTCTCGAGTGAGGGGAAAATGGAACGAGAGATGGGCCGGAGAATTGGAGCAGCGGGTGCGGTGTTGCAGTCGCTTTATGGCACCGTTGTGACGAAGAGAGAGCTGAGCCAGAAGGCAAAGCTCTCAATCTACCGGTCTATCTTCGTTCCTACTCTCACCTATGGTCATGAAGGGTGGGTCATGACCGAAAGAACGAGATCGCGGATACAAGCGGCGGAAATGAGTTTCCTCCGGAGGGTGGCTGGCATCTCCCTTAGGGATAGGGTGAGAAGTTCAGCCATTCGTGAGGGACTCGGAGTAGAGCCGCTGCTTCTTTACGTAGAAAGGAGCCAGTTGAGGTGGTTCGGGCATCTAGTAAGGATGCCACCTGGCCGCCTCCCTAGGGAGGTGTTCCAGGCACGTCCAGCTGGGCGGAGGCCGCGGAGCAGACCTAGGACCAGGTGGAGGGATTATATCTCCACACTGGCCTGGGAACGCCTTGGAATCCCCCAGTCAGAGCTGGTTAATGTGGCCCAGGAAAGGGAAGTTTGGGATGCTCTGCTGGAACTGCTACCTCCGCGACCCGACCCCGGACAAAGCGGATGAAGATGATGATGATGACTCCATGTAATGCAAAATATCAGGGAGGGGAAACTTAAGTCGATGTTAATTAGCCTAGATGCCGAGAAGGCTTTTGATCGTGTGGACTGGGATTACATGTTTATGTCATTGGAAAGATTTGGCTTTAAAGAAAACTCAATCAATATTATTAGAACCTTATATTCGGCCCCAACAGCTAGAATCAAGATAAATGGCCAGTTGTCTGACCGCATAAAATTAGAAAGGTCTACTCGCCAGTGGTGCCCCCTCTCACCAAGTCTATTCGCACTGTACATAGAACCTTTGGCACAAGCGATCAGGGAAAATACTTCCATTCGCGGAATTACAGTTGGTGGAAAGGAACATAAAATAGCAGTATATGCTGATGATGTATTACTGTATATCACCAATATTAATGTATCCCTACCACCACTTCTGGAACTTCTCAACATATTTGGCTCATACTCAGGCTACAAACTCAATGTGTCCAAAACTCAAATATTACGATTCAATTATGAACCACCGCAGGACATCAGGCAGGAACTTCCTATAGACTGGTCTCAAAAAGCAATCATATACTTAGGCTGACTTACTGTCCCAATGACTTATATAAGGTAAATTATGATAAGGTTAATAAAAGAATTAAAGAAGACTTAAATCATTGGTCAACTTTTTTATTAGGTTTTAGTGCAAGAATCGAGACTGCTAAGATTTTTGTCTTGCCTAGATTATTATACTTATTTGCATCTCTACCCATTAAGATTCCTAACGACCAATTTCGGCAATGGGACAGACATATTTCAAGATTTATCTGGAAAAGGAGAAGACCTAGAACACAGTACACTAACACTCAGTAAAGACAAGGGAGGCATGGCACTCCCTAACATAAAAGACTATTATCTCGCGGCTTAATTGAAAAATATAATCTTCTGGTGTGATGATGGAAATGAGGCCGAATGGAGGGGACTTGCAAAGATATCCCAATTCAGGCAATGATAGGAGACCAGAAATTAGCAAATACCTATAAGGATAATTTAGACCCTGTGGTATCCTTCACATTGTTCACATGGTTTGAAGTGGTAAAACAATTGAACTTGGGTAATCAAATAAAAAAACTTAGATGGGCTGCATATGATACGGACTTCAAACCCAACACTATGGACATTAGATTTAAACACTGGATGAACAAAGGAATTACTGCTTATTGCAGGGTAGTGAAAAGGAACAGGTTAATGACCTTCCAAGACTTCAAGAGAGAAATTTGGGCTGGAGAACCACAATTTTTACTTGTATTTGCAATTATGGCATTATCTTATAAAGGATGTTAATAGCGATGAAACAAATTTGGATTCTAGTGGAATAATACATTTAATTACACAAGCATACTCGGGGAATACATTGTCGATCATCTCAAAACTATACATAAGGGTATAACATCAGGCAGAGGTACTTCCACTAGATATATTACAGAAAGATGGGAAAAAGAACTTGGGGAAACTCTGTCTTCAAATCATGGGACAACATGTGTGAGAATGTATTCTCGACCCCTGGCTCTGCTTACTGGCAGGAATTTAGCTGGAAAAATTTGACCCGCTTTTTTATTACCCCCAAGATGAAAAGATATCAGCAGTCATTATATCAGGCATGCTGGAGGGCTTGTGGAGAAGTAGATGCAAATCATTATCATATTTTCTGGTCCTGCCCCAAAATCCTTAAGTTTTGGTTCGACATATGGAACACAATACAAAAAATTCTAGGACTGCAAATCCCAATGTCTTTTATCACACTATATTTAGGTGATTTCCGGAAGATACAGAAGGAAGTGTCAAATACCTACTTTAAAATATTCACAATAGCAGCAAAGAAAGCTATTACACGGAAGTGGCTACAGGTTGATTCACCATCATTTAATAATTGGTTAGAAGTAGTGAGAGAAATTCACGAGATGGAAAAGTTCACTTTTTTAATCTTAGATCTGACCTGTATATTAAGACTGGAATAAATGGACTTCATATAAATTAGAATAGGATAAATTACTAAAACCCCGTAATCTTTGTAACTTCATTCATCAACTTCATGATGACCTTACCTCGCATTCTAAGATGTATATATTTGTATCTATCTATATGTATACAGTGCATCCGGAAATTATTCATACCCCTTCACTTTTTCCACATTTTATTATGTTACAGCCTAATTCCAAAATGGATTAAATAAAAAAAAATCTCAACATTCTACATACAATACCGCATAATGACCAAGTGAAAAAAGTATTTTAGAATTTTTTTGCAAATGTATTAAAAATAAAAAAAATTAAATATCACGTACATAAGTATTCACACCCTTTGCTGTGACACTCAAAATTTTGCTCAGGTGCATCCCGTTTCCAATGATCATCCTTGAGATGTTTCTACAAATTGATTGGAGTCCACCTGTAGTAAATTCAATTGATTGGACATGATTTGGAAAGGCACACACCTGTTTATATAAAGTCCCACAGTTGACAGTGCATGTCAGAGCACAAACCAAGTTATGAAGTCCAAGGAATTGTCTGTAGACATCCGAGACAGGATTGTATTGAGGCACAGATCTGGGGAAGGGTACAAAAAATTTTCTGCAGCATTGAAGGTCCCAACGAGCACAGTGGTCTCCATAATTCGCAAATGGAAGAAGTTTGGAACCACCAGGACTCTTCCTAGAGCTGGCCGCCCGGCAAAACTGAGCAATCGGGGGAGAAGGGCCTTGGTCAGGGAGGTGACCAAGAACCCGATGGTCACTCTGACAGAGCTCCAGTGTTCCTCTGTGGAGATGGGAGAACCTTCCAGAAGGACAACCATCTCTGCAGCACTCCACCAATCAGGCCTTTATGGTAGAGTGGCCAGACGGAAGCCACTCCTCAGTAAAAGGCACATGACAGCCCACATGGAGTTTGCCAAAAGGCACCTAAAGGACTCTCAGACCATGAGAAACTAAATTCTTTGGTCTGATGAAACCAAGATTGAACTCTTTGGCCTGAATGCCAAGCATCATGTCTGGAGGAAACCAGGCACTGCTCATCACCTGGCCAATACCATCCCTACAGTGAAGGATGGTGGTGGCAGCATCGTGCTGTGGGGGTGTTTTTCAGCGGCAGGAACTGGGAGACTAGTCAGGATCAAGGGAAAGATGAATGCAGCAATGTACAGAGAGATCCTTGATGAAAACCTGCTCCAGAGCGTTCTGGACCTCAGACTGGGGCGAAGGTTCACCTTCCAACAGGACAACGACCCTAAGCACACAGCCAAGTTAATAAAGGAGTGGCTTTGGGACAAGTCTGTGAATGTCCCTGAGTGGCCCAGCCAGAGCCCAGACTTGAACCCGATTTAACATCTTTGGAGAGATCTGAAAATGGCTGTGCACCGACACTCCCCATCCAACCTGATGGAGCTTGAGACGATCTGCAAAGAAGAATGGGAGAAACTGCCCCAAAATAGGTGTGGCAAGCTTGTAGCATCATACTCAAGAAGACTTGAGGCTGTAATTGCTGCCAAAGGTGCTTCAACAAAGTATTGAGTAAAGGGTGTGAATACTTATGTACATGTGATATTTTATTTTTAATACATTTGCAAAAAATTCTAAAAATCAATTTTTCACTTTGTCATTATGCGGTATTGTGTGTAGAATGTTGAGAATTTCTTTTTATTTAATCCATTTTGGAATTAGGCTGTAACATAATAAAATGTGGAAAAAGTGAAGGGGTATGAATACTTTCCGGATGCACTGTAGATATAAGAGCAGATTTCAGCTTTTAGACATCATTCTCCTTCGGACAACGTCTTACACGTTGTGAGTATGATCCTTCTGCAAACGCACTTTGTGGTTAACTTTTTACCTGGTTAACTTGTGTTTACAAGTTTGTTGTACAACAATATAGTATTTGATCTCAACCATTTCCGTGTCCGTGTTTTATTGTGTTCTATTTTACTTATGTTCGTGAGTGTGTAAAGATTGGATCCACGACAGGGCAAAGATTTGCCTGCAGTGTACAGTCATCGAATGAGTTCCCTAATTCAACACTATGTATTGTTTTATCAGCTGGAACTAAAAAAAGGTTATATTAAACACACTTAATGGTTGAACAAACGCTTACCTCAGAGCCACTGGAGTCTTTTCTAAGTTTCTCCTCTTTTTTTGACTGAAGCAATAGCCTTAGTTTCTGTGCATGCTTCTTTCCCTACAACAAGAAGGAAGCATTACTGTGTTTACATGCCCTTGCAGTATTTAATTTAAATAATGCAGTCTTAAATTCTAATCAATATGAGAGAAATTTATTATATGGAACAAGATATTAAAGTGCTATAATGTTGATAATGTACATTCGATTTAAAAAGCACATATAAAATATAAAAATAATATAAAACGCTTTCTGAAACAAATGCATCTTTTTCAAATGTAATATTTTTTTTGCTAACTGCAGTAAACCAACACCGATTTAAAGCTTGCCTTATAATGAGACACCCTCTGGGATTCAAATAGCAGCACAGCCTCACAAACATGGCAGTAATCATCAGTTAGTAGGCCTTTCAGTAGGTCATGCCCCTCCAGATCTCCTGAACAAATCAAAATCCCTCAAATTAAACTGTATAAAAAGTGTAGCCATTTGCTTTCTTTTGTTTTCTTCAGTATTACAAACTATTCTATGACTCATTACAATAAAAGTTGCATTATTCTGTCATATTAAATGAAGGATTATGTGGAGATGTGCATTTGTATAATTCATAATTATGAACACATGGCCCTTATGTTTGGCAAGTTGGTTTAGACTACATTGCAATCTACATACAGGAGAAGGTAGTGAAAAGCCTATTATAAGTAGAAGCTAAATAAAGACTGCTTGACTTGAAGCTGTCATGAATATACAGCTCTGGAAAAAAAAAGACAATTGCAAAATTATCAGTTACTCTCGTTTCCTATTTATAGGTATGTGTTTGAGTAAAATGACTACATTTTCTTAATCTATAAATTCCTGACAACATTTATCGCAAATTCCAAATAGAAATATTGTTATTTAAATGTATTTGAAGAAAATTCAAAAAAATCCTAAAATAAAACATTACATAAAACACAATAAAATTATAACTCGGGAAGAGTTCCCGAAATTTATATTTGGTGGATTTTCCCTGAAGCTTTCATGATTCTTGTCATGTTCTTCACCAATATATCACACTGCTATTGTGTGACTTAATGTCACTTCTGGTGCAAAGATTCAAGGTTTTGTTTGATGGCTTGTGACCATCCCTTTTCCTCTTGATCACATTCCAAAGGTTTTCAATGGGGTTCAGGTCTAGAGATTGGGCTGGCCCAACCCTGGCCAGGGTCTTTATCTGGTGGTCCTCCATTCACACCTTGATTGACCTGGCTTGTGTGGTATGGAGCATTGTCCGGCTGGAAAAATATAGCTTTCCTGGAGCAATCCCAGATTATCACCGATCTTCCGCCAAATACCAGTGTCTCGCGCCCACTGTGAAATTTGGTGGACTATCGGCGATGATCTGTGGGTGCTGGCAAGAATCAGGCAGATTGGTCTTTATGAAGTATCTATAAATCAAGCCATGTGCAACGTTGTCCTGGAAGAAAACTTTCTTAATTTTGCGATGACAATATTCCCAATTCTGAGGACTGATTTTTCCAGCAAGACAATGCTCCATACCACCGGAACCCGGCGACCTCTGGAATGTGATCGAAAGGAAGATTGATGGTCACAAGCCATTAAACAAAGCCAAGCTGCCTGAATTTCTACACAAGGAGTGGTAAAAAGTCCCCCAAAAGCAATGTATAAGACTGCTGGAGAACAAGTCAAGGCGCATGAAAGAGATGTTGTCAGTAATTATATCGGCTGGGATAGGCTGCAGCCCCCCCTCGACCCTGCAAAGGATAAGCGGTATAGCTAATGGATGGACGGATGTCAGTAATTAATAAAACATAACAAAAATTTTCATTTCACTCAAACATCTACAAATAAATAGTAAAACCAGAGAAACCAATAATTTTGCTGTGGTCTTAATTTTCTCTGGCGCTGTATACTTTTATATTTTACAAATTAAAAATTGTTTAACATCTCAAAAAGGCTATCCTTGAAGATATGTAACTGTATTGTGGTTTGACAATTAATCTTAAACGAATATAACTAATATACGTTCACATTGTTGAAAACCTTTTATATTGAAACTATTTGGAAACTTTAATTGCTGACTTTTTGTGGCATTTTTTTTTTTTACTTTTGACAGACACACCAAATCCAATAATCCTGACCAAATCCTTACTTGAGGGGGAGCCTCAAGTAATGAAACAGAGTGCCTAGCATGTAAACCTCTGCAATGACTTGCAATTCTATCATTTACAATCATTTACAATACTAACACAGATCTATGCACTGCTGCAAAATGAGTCCAAAACCATTGAATATTTGAATGTTTCAATTTCCCCATAACCTGACAATAAAAATGTCTGTTAAAAAGAATATAGGATATTTGATTCTTTTTATAAGGTTACCAATCCATATCAAATTAGTGACTTTCAACAGTTGTTTTATATTTTGTAACAGGAAAGTAACTTGTTAGTGTATGTTGAGAAAAAAGTCAAATATTTTGTTGTCAACTGTTAAGTGTCGAATATATCACTTCATATTACCATATGCTTTACTCACAAACCAATTTATTTCAGCAATGGAATGAAAAATACTTTATTGATCCGGGGGGAAATTGTAGATAAAAAAATCTATAACAAAAAACACTAACAGTGTAAAGACAATCCAATCAGTTTCATTGCTCTTTCCCCACGTTGAGCATACTCACTCGTTTTTCTTTAGCCTAGATGTTTGACAAATCATATTATGAAACGTAAGTGGATGTCTTTGCAGTTTAAAATAATAACCGGGCAAATATCGATGCCAGGCATACGTTCCCCATATGACGACTTCATTACTAGTTGAACATTCATACAGTTTTAGTGTGATCTACATACACATACAATTGTCAATCCTGATCAATTTATATTATTTCACATGGGTTTCGGTAGATTCGTCAAACTCTTTGAGCTCTACTGTCTCTCTCAAGGTTCTAATAATTATTTTGCATCCCGCATAACGTTACTCTTAAATTACATATTCTACAGATTACGGTACATGCAAATAGTTTTCTCCTTCCGAATTTAGGATTAGCCGATAGGGTTAAAACCAGTAGAATCCAAACCAAGCATGCAAAGTACCTTGCCTATATTTGATAACCTCGCGTAGGTACCATATATGCACTAGGGGCAGATTTACAAGTTAATTTGTTTACCCAACTAGGTCGTTTTTGGGCTTTGGGCGGTGTAAAAATATATATCTAGTCCAGAGCTAGCTACTACTAGCTACTTGTGTTTCTGCTAACCTATTATGGCTTGATAGCTTGAACGCCAATGTCAGCATTGCTAGGTAGAAACTTCACTGAATTTTCACGTTCTAAACGAACTCACCTTCAATTAGAGAAATATTTTTAATGATAGTAATGTTTATTACTTTGTCAGTATCTGTAACAGAAGCCACGATAGGGGCAGTAACAATATTATTTGAGGAATCGTACGCCGAGGGCTGGAGTGCACTAACACCTGGCTATTCCATTTTTGTTTTAGTTTCGTTGCGCTCGCATGCTCATCATCCCTTTAAAGACAGGACTTGATGCGGCAAATTACAGAAACACGAGTATTTATATATTAAGTTTTGCCAAAAAATCGTAATTCCCCAAAAAATTAGAGCTAATAAATATGCAATATTCATAGCAAAATATACACTTTATTACAAGAAATTACTGAAATATCTGTCGTTCACAATTAACTGCAGAAAGACAAGCTACTATGTTACCTTCTGTAAAGAAAAAAAATCCAACTTTATTTGGAGCCTTTAATTATATTAGGTAACAAATATGTTAGTAAGTGAGCAAAAAAAATGCCTGTTACTTTTTCTTCTGTAATTCTCTTGCCATGGCATCCAGCTGTGAACATAATCAGCACCAAAATTAAACAGGTTTAAAACATTGAAAACTCAAATCGGTTTTGCCTCTATTTCCTAATTAGAACAAGATGCTAATCTTACAAGAATATTTTTCAAGATGTTTCTTCGCTGGGGTCTCAAGTAACTGCATTCCCCTACTTCACACAGTTTTATCTCTTCTGAAATCTGAGAAGACAAGAAAAAAGGAAGAGTTTAAGCTTCTGGTATTGGAGAAGGGAGGAAGAGGTGATGTTGGGAAACTTAATTACGAATGTTCTTGTAGCATAGCATACACACAGTCTAAGTGAATGTAAATAATGCCTAACCTCAGAGCTGAATGAGTCCAGCTCCCTTTTGCCTCCAGGGTACCAGCCATGAGACCAGTGCTGAGCGCTAGACATCTGAGCCCCCAGGCACAGCAATAATCCTAGCAGCAGCACAAGGCGAGCCACACACACCATACCTGTAGCTTGGGTGAGAAAGAACATGACAAACAACACCTGCCAAACACATCAAAATCCATAAAAAACCTGATGAAAGATGGAAAGCTTTATTTGATGTTACTCCCTGCAAATACGATTATGTTAAAATGTATGATTAATATCTGGGTAAAATAGAGATTTTTCTATGGTAATTTCTATGGTAATTATTTCGAGTGCAATGTGAACAGTGTTTAGCTGTTTAAAATAGTGCACACAAAACAACATACAAATCTAAGTTGCTAAATCAGCAAGCTATATAAAAAGAAGATTAATTTAGTTCTATGTTAATCTCCATAACTATTTGACGTAATTATTTCACAGAAATAAAAATAGTAAGACCTTTGCTTAGAATAACAATAAACTTAATTTAGTGTTCATTTTAAAGGAACTACATATAATGTGCAACATCAACACACACAACCGACCACATAGCCACACAACAATAACAACACGGAAATTCAAACCAAGGATTATGGAACCATTGTCTGGTATCGTTTTTGATGTTCAATGCACTTTTGCTGTCAATTTATTTACAATAAAGTATTTTTGTGGTCAAGTATTGATTTACTGGATCTATAATCAAATGCTTTAGTTTATGATTTCCATGCATTTGTTTTTGATTTTATATGAAATAAAAATTATAAACCTTTTTATGTAACAAATGTTTTAGCGAAATAAGCCTGTTGAGCGCTTAATATTCCACAAGATATAAGTTGGAGCAAATTCAGGCTCTTTAACAGGACTTAATAGAAAGCAAGAACATTCACTGTATATAATCCAAAGAAGGCAGTTAATGTGTAATGTTAGGCATTAGGATAATCTATAGTTTGCAAGCAGGGACAGGTATGCTTTGGTATTTTTACATTGTTCGGAAATTCTTTAGAAATTAGTCCTGTGCATAAGTTCTTTCTTAAACAAACTTCAATTTAAATCAACCAGTGTGGATGAAACAGAAAATTTGTAATACAATTCAACCCCTGATGAATTGTTTGATAATTGCACGAAGACCACAAAACATCAAGATTAAACCCTTAAACAATCTAGCAACACTACTATAATAGTACAGCCTCACCTTAGTTCCAATTAATGCTTTTGTCTTCCTACTCCGTTTTTACTGACAGTCAGAAGTAAAAGCTACTTGTCTTATTTCTTCCTTTCTTCAACCTAGTAGAATAATACTGTCCAGACAATTATGGCCAATTCAGAGCTAGTGGACTTTTCTACCAAAATTTATGTAGAACCTTATAAGGGCCACCAATCCCTAAACTTTATTCCAACCACACCCATCCCTAACCTCTTTGATCCCATTGCTCCCTTGTCTTTGGAGACAAAGGTGATGAGCAAGATCCGCTCAATTTCAATTATCATCTTCAAACAGACCTGACCTTTCGTATGCTCTTTTTTCGTTCCCTCATTGTATATTCACTAAGATCCCTCCACCAAAATCAACAGAGACAAATAACGCATTGATGCACACATAACTGCCACGAAACATTTAAAAACTAAGTGCCATGGGCTAATCGTTCTCATGTGAGGAACCTCCGTATAATCCAGATGCTGTCCGTGTCATGTAAACAGTCTCGGATTCAGACAAGCATCATTGCACTCAGTGTCACTTCGAGTTTGAAATTAAAAGTATAACCTGACAGACACAGTATCAGTGCTGGCTGGTGAAAAATATTCTAGGTGGGGCTGTGCAATATTCAGTCAGCTTCACCAATACAATTAAAATTAACTGCAGGATACCAGTGTTCTGTGAAATAGTAAGTATATGCCAATATAAAAAATGTGAGGCACTCTTACACAATAAAATCTTATGCTAAAGTCAACTATATACAAAAACAAATAGGGTCAGAGGAACTTTGTGTGAGTCTGGCATCTCATTTGTAAAGGAATGTGGTCATTCTGTCCTTCTGAGTGGCAAACCTCTCAACTAGCCAACTTAATTATTAAAGTCAGGGATGTTTTTGATTAGTTTTTTCTCCATGGAGAGCATAGCCAGAGCATTCAAGCGATCCTGTGTCACGGTGTTCCTCAGGTAGGTCTTGATCCTCTCAAAGTAGAGAAGCATCTCTCCGACTCTGTTGTTGTCATGGCTGTGGTGATTTTGAGAAGACTGACCGCCCCACCCTACTTTATTATTTTTTTTCACAAGCCTGTTGTTCTATATAATATCAGGTTGATCTGGTCCAAGTCATTTGCTCCACCAAAGTTCTCTCAAATGGGTTTTGATGAAGAGATCATATCGAATTAGGGATCGCCTGATATCCTACGTCTTACTCTGCATTCATTATCGTCTTCTTCGCTCTGGATTCAATGGCAGATCGCAAACCAACTTTCTCACTTTCTCTACCGCAGGCAGACTCTGCTTGGGGTGATATTTATTATTTATCGCCGATTGGCTAAATGTATGTTGCTAATGTTGCTATGTGCATTTTTTCTGTCAGCTATTGGCTGTGCTGCTGCACTGAATGGGTGATTTTTCTAGTGCCCCAGAAATATTTAGAGAGAGGGGATGAACCATAGACATTATACATGTCTGTCAGCTAATTTTACCACAAATATAATTATTTATATTTTATATACACTGTTAAAAAAAATTAAACGAACACTTTTTAACCAGAGTATTGCATCAAGTCAATTAAACTTCTGGAATATTGATCTGGTCAGTAAAGTAGCAGAGGGGGTTGTTAATCAGTTTCAGCTGCTTTTGTGTTAATGAAATTAACAACAGGTGCACTAGAGGGGCAACAATTAGACGACCCCCAAAATTGGAATGGTTTTCCAGGTGGAGGCCACTGACATTTTTTCCCTACTCATCTTTTCTGACTGTTTTTCACTAGTTTTGCTTTTGGCTAGGGTCAGTGTCACTACTGGTTGCATGAGGCGATACCTGGACCCTACAGAGGTTGCACAGGCAGTTCAACTCCTCCAGGATGGCACATCAATACGTGCCATTGCCAGGTTTGCTGTGTCTCCCAGCACAGTCTCAAGAACATGGAGGAGATTCCAGGAGACAGGCAGTTACTCTAGGAGTGCTGGACAGGGCCGTAGAAGGTCCTTAACCCATCAGCAGGACCGGTATCTGCTCCTTTGTGCAAAGAGGAACAGGATGAGCACTGCCAGAGCCCTACAAAATGACCTCCAGTAGGCCACTGGTGTGAATGGTTCTGACCAAACAATCAGAAACAGACTTCATGAGGGTGGCCTGAGGGCCCGGCGTCCTCTAGTGGGCCCTGTGCTCACTGCCCGGCACCGTGGAGCTCAATTGGCATTTGCCATAGAACACCAGAATTGGCAGGTCCGCCACTGGCGCCCTGTGCTTTTCACAGATGAGAGCAGGTTCATCCTGAGCACATGTGACAGACGTGAAAGGGTCTGGAGAAGCCGTGGAGAACGTTATACTGCCTGTAACATCGTTCAGCATGACCGGTTTGGTGGTGGGTCAGTGATGGTCTGGGGAGGCATATCCATGGAGGGATGCACAGACCTCTACAGGCTAGACAACGGCATCCTGACTGCCATTAGGTATCGGGATGAAATCCTTGGCCCATTGTTAGACCCTACGCTGGTGCAGTGGGTCCTGGGTTCCTCCTGGTGCACGACAATGCCCGGCCTCATGTGGTGAGAGTATGCAGTCAGTTCCTGGAGGATGAAGGAATTGATACCATTGACTGGCCCCCACGCTCGCCTGACCTAAATCCAATAGAACACTTCTGGGACATTATGTTTCGGTCCATCCGACGCCGCCAGGTTGCACCTCAGACTGTCCAGGAGCTCAGTGATGCCCTGGTCCAGATCTGGGAGGAGATACCCAAGGACACCATCCATCGTCTCATTAGGAGCATGCCCCGACGTTGTCAGGCATGCATACAAGCACGTGGGGGCAATACACAGTACTGAGTGCCATTTCGAGTTGCTGCAATGGAATTTCAGCAAAATGGACTAGCCTGCCGCATCATTTTTTCACTTTGATTTTCGGGGTGTCTCTGAATTCTCTGTAGGTTGATAATTTTCATCTCCATCAAACGATGTGGCATCCTTTCGTTCCTAACACATTACCCAGTCCATATCAGTATTGATTTCCAGCTTGATGTTTTTTCCCATTGAGATCTGATGTGTTTTCAGTGTTCCTTTCATTTTTTTGAGCAGTATATTACATGCTATTGTGCATTTTACATACATGATTAAAATAAGAAATTACTATTTTTAAAATAAATTAAAACAATATTTCCTTCCACCAGGGAAAGCCAGGGAGGGCGGCGCCCTATCGCCCTCTACTAGCCAGCCACCACTGCACAGTATGTCTGTCTAATGAGTTAATCAATTAAATTAGAGTAATATTCAAGAGGGTTAGGTTCAGATGATACAATATCTTTATCAGTTGGAAGGTGTAGGACTGTGTTTGCCACCTATTCAGAAAGTGTGGTGGCTTGTCACTCACCCTCTTCACGGCAAAGTGACCTACTGCATGGTGCCCGGAACAAAGTGGAATAGCAAACAATCGAGCTAACCTCAACACCTCTCAATTACAGTGACATGCAATTTCTAGATTAAGGAGACAAGCATGCTTTCAGGTTTGGTATGCAGGTCAGTTCCCTGTTCAGGAAGCAACTGGGAGAAAAGTATAATCAATTTATTTTCACACTGTGTTACCAACAGCTAGTCCTAGCTGTACTGAATTGTTGAGAAATAATGTGTTATTCTGAAATATACGTTTTAATTGCACCTACTGTTACAACACTGTAAGATTTTACCATGAACATTAATAGTTCATCTGCTAAAAATATTTTTTCAATGTTCATACAATTCCAACAAGCAGTCAGCAGTTTTTAGTTCATTAGTTTAGACTGTTTATTTTATTTAAATGTACAAATGTAAATAATACCAAAGATACTGAACAGATGTTTCTCTATGAAAGTCTATAGCGGCCAAATTTCAAATGAAAAGTCAAACTCGAAAATGCTAAAGCAATACTGGGATTGCAATTTCAATTTCACGTTGTGTGCTGGGTCTTAATTAAAATCCGAATGCAAAAGATGTGTTTGTATTTTCATTTTCACGTTGGTGTACGGCCAATGTGTGCCACATTTTAAATGAAAAAGAAAAAGATGTTAGACATTTAATTTTCAAAGTCATACCCCGCAGTACTACTGAAACTATTGAAATGTTAATTCAAATTTGAAAATTAAAATGCAATATAAAAAATGTAGCCCCATTTTATCATTAGTGCAAGCATTAATTATGTCACAATTAAAATTAAAATGCAATTCTCTAACAATCTGAAAATGAAAAGGATTATGGCATTTTCAAATACTTTATCTACAGCACTACGCTGTGCGAATCAGCGCTACTAGTCTTTTGCCATAACATTTACACGTCACCACGCACTTCTGGCATCAACATGAACATGTACATGAAATCTGTCAGTCCTCTCATCAAGGCGGGTCTTTTTAGGACGTCACTTCCTTGTTCAGTAACTTGGTTTATTTACTTTTATAAGTTTTACCAACTCGTTGTTGGAGCTACTATTTCGGAAGTCCTTAGTTTTTTTTTGTGCAGTAAGTTCTATATTTTTGAATTTATTAAAAATAATTATATCTATTAAAATGACTCTAATTATTCTCAATGACAGCCAAATAGCGGAACGCTTGCTGTAGGCTAATAGATTGGGCAAAACTGCATTATTTTCTACTCTTTCACGTGCATTTAACACAATATTAATGATCAGAATCATACCGAATAAATAAACGTAGGTTATAGCACAATATAGGATATGGGTGATAATATGAAGGCACGATTGTAGGCCTACCACTCAAGATTGCACAAAGCTATTTAATTAGAAGGTGCATCATAAACGCTGGAAATTTCTTATGGAAAACTATGGAAGCCCATAAGGGACTTTATTCAAATGAAAATGTAAACTTGAAAATGCAAATGCAATTCCACAATAGCATTATCACTTTCCACATTTGTATGTGTTATTTGAGACAAAATGTAAATGAAAATGCAATAATACCATTTGCATTTGCATTTTCAAATGCGTCAATGGGCGTTCTGTGTCAATATTAAAATTCAAATGCAATAGCTGTTTGACATTACATTTTCAAAGTCCTACCCCGCCATACTGCGGAAAATATTCAAATGTTAATTTAAACTTGAAAATTTAAATGCAATATTAAAAATGTATCCTCATTTTCCATTTGTGCAAGCATTATTTATGTCACAATTAAAATTAAAATGCAGTTGTCAAACAATTTGAAAATGAAAAGGAAATCGCATTTGCCATTGCAAACACTTAATCTTCAGTACTACGCTGTGGAGTGGACAAAATGCTAATGCGTTAGGAGTCTATTGCAATAAAAAAATAAAAAAAAAAGTCTATATTGGTTCCTCTCCGGGAACCATCACCTTATCGTAGTGGAGAGGTTTGTGTGTCCCTATGAACCTGGGGGCTGTGTTGTCTGGAACCTTGTGTTCCTGGTAGGGTCTCCCATGGCAAATTGGTCTCGGGCGAGGGGCCGGACAAAGAATGGTTCAAAAACCCTCATGGATAGAACTATAAGAGAGGATGATACCCGGCCCGGAGGAAGCCCGGGGTCCCCTTCTGGAGCCAGGCCCAGGAGGAGGACCCGTCAGCGAGCGCCTGGTGGCCGCTTGCCACGGAGCCCGGCCGGGCATAGCCCGAAAAAGCAACGTGGACAACACCAACATCTCTCCTTCTCCGTCCCGTGGGCTCACCACCCGTGGGAAAAACCAAGGGGGTCGGGTGCGCTGCCAGAAAGGTGGCAGTGAAGGCAGAGGTTTTCGACGGATCGGACCTGGGTGGCAGAGGCTGGCTTTGGGTACGTGGAACGTCACCTCTCTGGAAGGGAAGGAGCCGGAGCTTGTGCGGGAGGTGGAGCGCTACCAGCTGGATCTGGTGGGGCTTACCTCTATGCACAGCCTCGGCTCTGGAATCTCACTTCTGGATAGGGGTTGGAGTCTATTCTTCTCCGGAGCTCCCCAGGGTGAGAGGCGCAAGGTTGGTGTGGGGATACTCACAAGTCCCCGGCTAAGTGCCTCTATGTTGGAGTTCACCCCAGTGGACGAGAGGGTCGCCTCCCTACGCCTGCGGGTCATGGGGGGAAAACTCTGACTGTTGTCTGTGCCTATGCACCAAACAGCAGTTCGGAGTATTCGGCCTTTTTGGAGACCCTGGATGGAGCCTTGTATGGGGCTCCTGAGGGGGACTCTGTATTCTTGCTGGGGGACTTCAACGCACATGTGGGCAATGATGCACTTGGAGGCGTGATTGGGAGGAACGGCCTCCCCGATCTGAACCCGAGTGGTGGTTTGTTATTGGACTTCTGTGCTAGTCATGGAATGGCCATAACAAACACCATGTTCGAACATAAGGATGCTCATAAATGTACCTGGTACCAGAGCACCCTAGGCAGAAGGTCGATGATCGATTTTGTTATCGTATCATCGGACCTGAGGCCATATGTTTTGGACACTCGGGTGAAGAGGGGGGCAGAGCTGTCAACTGATCACCATCTGGTGGTGAGTTTGGTCAGGTGGCGGGGGAAGCCTCTGGACAGACCTCGTAAGCCCAAACGTGTAGTGCGGGTGAACTGGGAACGTCTGGAGGAGTCCCCGGTCCGGGAGGCCTTCAACTCACACCTCCGGCGGGGCTTCTCTGGCATCCCTGTGGAGGCTGGGGGCACTGAACCGGAGTGGGCGATGTTCAAAGCCTCCAGTGCTAAAGCTGCGTCTGAGAGCTGTGGTCTCAAGGTCTTAGGTGTCTCAAGGGGCGGTAACCCTCGAACATCCTGGTGGACACCGGTGGTCAGGGGAGCCGTCCGATTGAAGAAGGAGGTCTTCCAGGACATGCTATCCCGGGAGACTCCGGAGGCAGTTGCAAGGTACCGACAGGCCCGAAGGACTGCAACCTCGGCCGTGGCAGAGGCAAAGCAGCGGGTGTGGGAGGAGTTCGGAGAAACCATGGAGAATGACTTTCGGCTGGCACCAAAGCGGTTCTGGAAGACCATCCGACACCTCAAGAGGGGAAAGCAGGGAACCATCCAAGCTGTATACAGTAAGGATGGGACGTTGTTGACCTCAACTGACAAGGTGATTGGGAGGTGGAAGGAACACCTTGAGGAACTCCTGAACCCGACAAACCCACCTCCTATAGTAGAGACAGAGCTGGAGGATGATGGGGGATCAGCATCAATCTCCCTAGCGGAGGTCACTGAGGTAGTCAAACAACTTCACAGTGGCAAAGCCCCAGGGGTTGATGAGATCCGCCCAGAAATGCTGAAGGCTCTGGGTGTTGAGGGACTGTCATGGATGACACGTCTTATCAACATTGCGTGGAAGTCGGGGACAGTACCTAAGGAGTGGCAGACCGGGGTGGTGGTTCCCCTGTTCAAAAAGGGGGACCGGAGAGTGTGTGCCAACTACAGAGGCATCACATTACTCAGCCTCCCCGGGAAATTATACTCCAGGGTGCTGGAAAGGAGGGTTCGACCGATAGTCAAACCTCAGATTGAGGAGGAACAATGCGGTTTCCAGACTGGTCGTGGAACAACGAACCAGCTTTTTACCCTCGCAAGGATCTTTGAGGGGGCCTGGGAGTATGCCAATCCGGTCTACACGTGTTTTGTGGACTTGGAGAAGGCGTATGATCGGGTTCCCCGGGAGATACTGTGGGAGGTGCTGCGAGAGTATGGGGTGAGGGGGTCTCTACTCAGGGCCATCCAATCTCTGTACTCCCAAAGCGAGAGCTGTGTCCGGGTCTTCGGCAGTAAGTCGGACTCGTTTCCGGTGAGGGTTGGCCTCCTCCAAGGCTGGGCTTTGTCACCTATCCTGTTTGTGGTATTCATGGACAGGATCTCACGGCGTAGCCGCAGGGGAGGGGGCTGCGGGTTGGTGGGCAGAGGATTGCATCACTGCTTTTTGCAGATGATGTGGTCCTGATGGCATCATCAGTCTGCGACCTGCAGCACTCATTGGATCGGTTCGCAGCCGAGTGTGAAGCGGCTGGGATGAGGATCAGCACCTCCAAACCTGAGGCCATGGTTCTCAGCAGGAAACCGACAGGTCCCAAGTGAAGGAGTTCAAGTATCTCGGGGTCTTGTTCTCGAGTGAGGGGAAAATGGAACGAGAGATGGGCCGGAGAATTGGAGCAGCGGGTGCGGTGTGGCAGTCGCTTTATCGCACCGTTGTGACGAAGAAAGAGCTGAGCCAGAAGGCAAAGCTCTCAATATACCTGTAACTATTTATATACCGGTCTATCTTCGTTCCTACTCTCACCTATGGTCATGAAGGGTGAACGAGAAGAACGAGATCGAGGATACAAGCGGCGGAAATGAGTTGAGATGAGGCTGGCATCTCCCTTAGGGATAGGGTGAGAAGTTCAGCCATTCGTGAGGGACTCGGAGTAGAGCCGCTGCTTCTTTGCGTAGAAAGGAGCCGCGGGGCAGACCTAGGACGCCTTGGAATCCCCCAGTCAGAGCTGGTTAATGTGGCCCGGGAAAGGGAAGTTTGGGATGGCCTGCTGGAACTGCTACCTGATGATGCGGATGAAGATGATGATGATGATGAGTCTATTGCATTTGCATTTTCAAGTCACCACGCACTCTTTGGGAAAGAACATGAACATTCAAAAACGCAATCCGTCAGTCCTCTCATCAAGGTTCAAGGTTTAAGGTGTTCAAACTCCAAACTCCACACACAACAGACTTGCTCACACACATGGAACACACAAACCAACTCCAGGTGAATTGGCAGAGACTGGTCAGGGCACTGGTAGGAGAATGGAGCATGTTTTTTTTGATGGTGGGAGGAAACCGGAGGAAACCCACACAAACACGGGGAGAACATGCAAACTCCACACAGAAAGGTCATTGGGTCAGGTAGGATTTGAACCCAGGACCTTCTTGTTGTGAAGCACCAGTGCTAACCAGCATAAATCCCACATCTTAGATAATGACACTGAGCCACCGTGCTGCCCTAAGATGAATGAATATAATGTCTGCCATGTGCGGTGACAACCCCAAGCGCCAAAATAAATTGCCGCCACACAGTTCGCGCGTACACAGCTGTGCTCGTCTCACACGCACAGGCTTTCAGAGAAGTTGGCAGCCCTGCAGTAACAAATGTTGACATGCACTGGGTTAATTTGAGTAGACCGTTCATGTACAGTGTCTTAATAGGTTTCTTGTCGTTTTGTTTTAAATGTTTTGGACCCAATCGTCACCACCACCACACCAAAAGTAATCTAAAGATCGTGTGCAACAATCAAAAGAAAATCGCTCCCTGCTGTCTATAAAATTATCTAATAAATAATTATTACAAACCTTTTGACAAAAAATTAAGTTTTTAAAAATGTCCCTTGAACACAGTAGGGCCTAAGTCACGATGGAAATAAGACAAATATTTTCTAAAAGTATGAATTAAATTGGTCAAATAGTGAAGCAGTTAAAAAAAGAAATGAAATAGAAATCACTTTACAATAATACATTTTGATGTACTGTGATCTCAATTGACAAGCTTTGTTTGGTTTAGAAAGTGGACCATCTGAGGATGATATACAGCGATATTCGTGTAATTTGGTATGACGGTCTTGGAGGAGTTGGTTCAAATAGTGTCAACTTGTAAAATAAAAAAACTACTAAACTCAGAAATGTATTAAGAAAAAACTTGTCAGATTGGGGATTTTTATCTATTTTTTGAACGCGGATTGTTTAATGCAGTGGTTCTCAACCTTTTGGAGTCCCGACCCCCCAGAACAATCAGGTTGGTGAATTGTTTACTAAGCAATTGAATAAACCACACAAAATATTTGTTCAACTTATTTATTCTAGTCTCAAATGGCCAACCAACAAGCCTCAAAACTCACGGCTTACATTCCCAGCTCAAAATAATATTCCCATATTCAAAGCGGACGAAATATAATGATATAAGTTTCACAAAATGCTCAGCCATGAACGTTATTTAAGTTTAAAGTAACAATATATTTCCCATACTTTTTGTGTCCAAGCCACCCTCCAGATCAGCCGAGCAAACAGCCAAGTTTTGTTCAAGCTGATATCGCTACCATGACTTTAGCTAGCCAGTATGCTAAGTTTACCTAGCTAACAACTACAAGTACAACCACTAAAGCCGAGCGCTTAGCAAATGTTCATTACCAGTTTAGTTACCACAGTTTCCTCCAGAAGCAAAACATAGGAATTTAGAACACCAAAGGCACCCCTTAAAAAGTATTTACTTCGTTATAAAACATACTTAGGAAACAATACAGATTTACATAACATTAGCAAACCCTAAATAGCATGTGTGGTTCGCTGTAACCTTCTTCCTCACGCTAATGAAATAACATTGATGGGGCAGAAGGGGGGCTATACAGAGCGGTGAGCACTCGAACTGCACGCAGAAATATACACAGGAAAGAGTCACGTTTGAGCATAAACAGTAAAGAGTGACCTGGGGCCTATACTACGAATGGAGGTTAAACTACTCTGATCTAACTCGAGGTTAACAAGGAAACTCGGAGTTGACAAACTCTGATTATCCAAATGGGTGTTGTACGGTACTACGACGGTGATTAAAATGTGTGTTAGTTAAGTCGGTGTTAATGCCATGGAGTTTGTGCGCGTTCACATAAAGGGATGCGGTTGGCAACGTAAGCAGACATTTTGACCAATAGCTCATGCTCCGTGTTTTTGAACCCCGGAAGACAGCACGTTGATAATGTCAGAATATGACTAGTTTAAATAAATGTGAATGGCTAAATCTTGCCAGCGCATTTCCAAAAGTAAGGTCGTAACAGTATTCTTGTCATGTGCATGTTTCTGCGACTACGGTCAATTTTACTCTCCCAAATCTAAATAATATAACCTCTATAATTTAGAATTTTAACCAATGTGTCCTATTTTGCATTTACTTCAATTGCTATATAATTGAAATGAAATGATAGCCTACACATGGGCTACTCCCTAAAGCAAATAGGCTATATGAATGCAATGACATTCTAACGATCATATCAGCTGAAACCACAGGGGAAAGCGCATTTGAGATTAGGCCTATATCTGTAATAATCTTTTTTATTAACTGTTAAAGTAAAGGATTTTCTTGTCAGAAAATACACTTCTTGGACAATAACTTTGTATTGGCAAGAGCACTTAGGCTATATGTTGTAAAACCAAGTATACATTTTGAATGATATAAAGGACTGCCGACAATAACTTTATATTTGTGTTCACTCCAGCCGTTTTACAACGCTATACGCAGCGCGATTTTCTCGACATCAGCGTAATAGAGAGCTTAACATCGAGTAACTGCTCGGAGCAGTTTAGAGATGCAGCGTAAATTGCTATGACAACTGTTGTGGTCAAATTTGGGCATCCTAGCGGATGTTCCGGCCTGGGATGTGGTTCAGGGGTGAGGGGACGGTCAGAGCGAGGGCCAGGTCACCAAAGACACAGTATGTGCCTTTTGGAGACACCGAAGGCTAGAAGTGTGGGTTAAGTCATAACATTAAGTCATGTCTTAGTTTCCTGCGTACATGTCTTTAGATATGCTGATTATGAACGTGATCCATCTTGTCCAATGGAATGATTGTTTATCTTATAGACCTATATACTCGTTAGAACCTTGTCAACTAATCAGAACTTACTATGTTGTTAGACTGATCTGACTGTAGTATTTTCTGTGTGTACCGACTCTGACTTAGACTCTGTAGTCATCAATAAAATTGTACTTGATCTTTTCATGGTTTCTCCCTCTCGTTAATTGGTTATTTTCTGTCATAGATTGAAATTATCCATTACAATTGGCAACGAGGATGAGGATGGATATCTCCTTGGCGTGTCTCCACAGTGCTGGCTAGCCGCAGGCTGACTCCAGGAAGGAGAAAGACGCCCGCGGAGCCTGTGGGAAGACGACTGGATACTCCATAAAACGAACTTAGAGGTGAGATTCCAAAAACAAAAGAAACATGTACTAAATTATCTAGATAACAAGTGGGAATACTTCACCCCATGGGAGCTTGTCTCTTTAGGCCAGAGCCTAGAAGTAGCCGGAGAAGTAACTAATCTCTGGGGACCGTAGTAGTCCAGTTGTGGTGGTTAACTGCAACATATTGTAGCCGGAGAAGTAACTAATCTCTGGGGACCATAGTAGTCCAGTTGTGGTGGTTAACTGCAACATGTAGCCGGAGAACTAACTAATCTCTGGGGACCGTAGTAGTCCAGCTGTGGTGGTTAACTGCAACATATTGTAGCCGGAGAACTAACTAATCTCTGGGGACCGTAGTAGTCCAGTTGTGGTGGCTAACTGCAACATATTGTAGCCGGAGAACTAACTAATCTCTGGGGACCATAGTAGTCCAGTTGTGGTGGTTAACTGCAACATATGAGTAGCTGGGGAATTAACCAATCTCCGGGGGCTGTGGTAGTCCGTTTCCCAGTGCCAACTAGTGGTATGCTAGAGGATACTGGGAAGAGTAATTAATCTCTGTCGTGGGGTCTCACCGCCAAGAAACGTAGTTAGGTAGAGGCCTAACTAAAATAGAGCTTAACTATAAATAGGCTAAAAGGTAAAAGTAGATGCGTGACTACATAGATGTCTTACCCAAAATAGGTTCAATTTGGATAAAATTGGATTTGTGGATTTGTCTGCATACTGAATCAACACAGAGTATTAGAATTCTTGGGGAGTTAGAATTCTTGGGGAAAACCTAATTTCGGTGTGTGTGTGCGTGTGTGTTAACTGAGTGTTAAACTTGTCCTGTGACAAAGTCCCCAGGTCAAATCAACGGAGAGCCATGGGAAACAGACAAAGGCGGTTCCTAAATTGGACAGTCCTTTGACTGGTCCTATTGCGATGGTGGCCCAGAGGATGGGTGAGGGTAACATCTTGCAAGTTAACTTGTGGAACAAGTGAAAGGGAGGAGAGTTTCCTCTCCAGGGAACGCTCAGTGTAGCCTTTACAGGGATTTACAGGCAGGGAAAAAAGAAATTTTGAAGTTGGGCTATCTTTATGTGGTTAAAGAATACGTTGCGGTAGAGGTTTCTCTCACTCCATCACAAGAGGCTGTGTATTGCATGCGAGACTCAGTGCCACACATAGCCCTGTTTAAACAGCCTGATGTGTTTTGGGACAATAGTGCTTCATGGATCACAGAGATGCAAAATTTTGAAGATTGGAAAGAGGGAGAGGGTCAAGATTTTTTCTCCCTCAGCTCAATGTTTTCGTTTCGAGTTGAAAACAGAGATAGCCACTGTGCGCAGTGGCGGTCTGCCAACCTTTCAAGGTTCCACACAGTTGGTCTCTTCCTCACTTGGTTTAACAATGGAGGAACAGGCCCTTGTCTCTCAAGTACCTGACAAACTATGGGCGAGAGACAAGGATGATGTGGGATTGATAAAGGGGGCGCAACCTTTGGTTATCAAACCCAAGAGCACTTTTGGGCCTAAAGGGGCACAATTTCCCCTTAAAAAGGAGGCGGAAGAAGGCATTCGTCCGATCAATGAGGCTTAGTTAAGAGTGGGGTAGTTGTCCCGGCTCCTGATTCTCCCTGTAATTCACCTATATTCCCATTGAAAAAGTCAACTGGAGGTTGATGTTTCATTCATGATCTCCGCCTGGTAAATGAGTCTGTCTTTCCTAGTTCTTACACAGGAACATAGAGGAAAGCAGATTTCGATGGGTTATTACTCTAAAGGCTTGGATGCCGTGGCTCGAAGTCTCATTCCATGTCTGCGTTCTGTGGTTTGTATGTCCCGCTTGATGTTACATTTCACACGCAGTACATGCACTGTTTTTGCAAGCCAAGACAGCATTTATTCACAGATTGCATTCTCACGGTATCAAAATGTCTGCTGACGATCGTACATGCTAATCTAGAGTGCTGCATCGCACTGTTGTTTCATCTACTCTTAATGCCGTCTCTTTCATAGAGGGAGATCTTTATGATTGGGCAAAGGTAGTGGAGTTCTCATGTGAACTGAGGCCGGATCTCACTGACATTGCTTATGAGAATGCTGATAATCTGTTCTTTGTTGATGGTTCAGTGCAGCGCTCACAGAAAGGGTGAGCCTATGGACCAATCACTCACAACGAGACCGGAGAGTGGACGCTGGTAATCTTTTGCCAGAAGAGGCTGAGTTGGATGCGCTCACTCGAGCGTGTGGACTCTCTTTGGGTAAAACACTTGTCATTATACCAATTTATGCCATGTCTATGCTGGTCATATAACTTCAATTCCTTATGGAGTCAGAGAGTTTTTTCACCTCTACTGGGAAGCCAGTGGGCAATCATGCCCTTGTGAAAAAACATATTGGCTGCCATTCAACCTTCTGCCTTATCAACTCTACCCATTTGCTATCCAGGATGTCTCCTTGCTTCAACAAGGGGCTGACGCTCCAAAGGGAGGGGGGTTAGAAAGGGAAGTCATAACATTGGGAGAGCCCAACCACCCCGAAATGCCCATAGTATGTGTATAATTGATCAATTATAGGAAAGCTGACAGTTAAATTGTCAAATATTAATAGAAAGCCATACTTCTTGAGGTTTCATTACGTAACAAATTCATTTGAAGACTTATGATATTTGCTTACATTTTTGGGTATTGTTTCTGAGTCAGACTGATTTAGTTTGAGAGTGCCAGAGTTGTTTTATGTTTAGTTTGAACACAATCAGATGTCACCACTATCTGTTTGTGTTTGACAAAAGGGAACATTCGGCCATGGGTCGTTTTGATTTGTTTACAGTGAGTGTTTTATTTTCATGTGAAACTGAACCGCAGGCTTACTAAGAATATACATTGCCAAAAGGTAGCCGAAAGGTTGCTATATGTCACTAATAAGTGTCTTTTTGCTTTCTTCTCTCAAGCTAGAAGGTAGTTATGCCTCTGGACACCTGGGACTTGATCAATCCTGGGCTTCCAGAAATGCCTGTTATTTTTGAAGGTGTGCTATTTAGCACTATTTACAAGAATTATCGGAGGCAAGTTGCCATAAGTTAATTGAAAATCCAAGTAAACCACTTTGGTTTGCTTAAAATTGGAATAAGATACACTCATGCCTAGGTGTCACCGACTCCTCTCTGTATTGGAACTGGTGGGAGCACACTCCTTTTCCTGAAACAGAGACAAGTCCAGACTTTTACCAGGCTAAGAGTACAACAAATTGTGACTGAATAATGCTAATTTGAGTCTCCCTGAAGGAGAATGAAATTGCTGCAAGGGTCAAGAATATTGGTGTAAAACCATTTTCATGTCAATGCCTATACTGGGTTGTGTAGCTTTGTGTTTCTTGTCTTTGGTTTTCAGAAACTTTTACAGCCTCTTCAGAAGCCATTGTATCTGTGAGTAATTATACATCACAAGTTTTAATATTCAGGCTTATATTGATATTAATTGTCTGTTTTGATGCATCCAATTGTTCAGTTCTGTACTATTGTGACTTAAGCTACAAATCAGATTATAGAGGGAGCTGAAATAAGCCTCTGAGTCTTGGACTTTGGACTGTCCATTATGGCTCTGATTCTCCTCTGCCACACCATTGAGGAGCTATGGAAATAGGAGCACCAGCTAATGGAAATATCCTTTTTACAAGTTCTCAGTTCTTCTCAACGTTCTGGACAAACACGAAGGCTGAGTACTGTTTTGTCATTTTGACAAATTCACAATCGTTTTCTGATTTTGATTAAATATAGTGTCTTAAGAACTCATATTGAATCAAAGGGGAGTATATATATATATACATTGCATCATCAGAAACAATTTTTAATGTGTTTGAACTCATCTGTATGCTTGTGCTAGGCACATCTTCTGTTGAGCTGTTGAACGCAACGATAACTGCCACACTGCTTGTTTGGTTCCTCCTGTATGCTTGGTTTTCTGTTCCTGATTAGGAGAAACATTCCCAGTGGATGCAGACATTGGGGGAAGGTCCACAGAGGGGACAGGGAGGTCCAACCCGAAAACATTAAACCACGACAATGAAGGAGACATGGGAAATCATTTCCATGGATTAGACCATGTTTAACTATTGCATTTTCTCAAGACTTTCCATTTCCAGGCTTGTGAGACACAGCAGACTATACCAGTGCCACAGGCATCATAGATACTGGGACTGATGAAGCAGTTCAGGCACAAAAGGGGACACTCCGGAATAAACGGGGCCTGTTAACAACCAACACAGCGGAAAGAGGCCAAAGAGGTCAAATACTGGGTTCACCTGTCCCATTGCGAGCAACTCTGGTGTTCAGAAGGCCAAACACGAGAGACAGAAGGAACATCCAGCCCCAGCATGGAGGACTGAGATGGGTTGTATTATCTATGAAAGTGTCTTGTGTTTTTCATTCTCTGTTCTCTGATTCCAGGAGAGTTCTCTCCTGCAGCTGGCGTCTTGAGGCCATGAGATATTACCGCCACCGATTGGTGACGCTGTTCCCGGGACAATAAATAAAGAGATCCGTAGGGTTCACTCCAAGAGAGCTGAGAAAGATCGACTGGCAGAAAAGATCTTGAAGATTACTGCCAATGGGCGGCAATCACAACGAGGTTTCTAACCTCTGCCAGACCTCATACACATGCACACACACAAACCTTTTCTCCCCTTTTCATGACATTTCACACAAGTTTGATGTGACCCAGTGACAATCATTGAGTCACCACGCACTCAGAGACTGTTCCAGATGCCAACAAGCGAAAGCAAGGACACGCACGATTAGAGAGACAATCTCAGGGCAGCGTGATCCTGAAATTGGGACAGGAAATGTTCATTCTTTACAAGAAGGAATCATGTGTTGTTGTTGCTTTTTTTCCTAGGATATTTCGTGTGTGTTGAAGTTCACTATATTCGAGTTGGTGGTAAAATATCTTCATCTACATCTATATCTATACACATACTGAGAAATCTGTTAAGGTGCCTCTACAGGAGGTTTGTGAAGCCTTGGCCATACACGTGTTCTTGATTCTGAATGTCATTCACACGATTTGAATAAGTCCCTGTGATAATGTTATTTGCTGTGGTGCTAATCATAGGTTTCCTCTGCTGTGTCTGTCTGGTGGCCTGTGTCAAAGCACTCATGGGCCGCCTTTCAGGAGCAGCAGTTCAGGCAACACTTGTCCTCCCTAGCAAGGAGGATCCAGCATTCAGAAGGGGAATTCACCCATTTCTGACTGATGGTTTTGACATATCGGATAACTGATATGTTTTCTGGGACTAGTATGCCACGCCGAATTGACGATGTCAAGATTGTCTATGATTGGAGGTCGGGGTGTTGCATTTTTTTTCCCAAAAGGGTTTTTGCTGCCCCTTCAGTCTGTGGGTACTAGTTTCTTTTTCTTTTCTTTTTTTCTCCTTTTTTTCTTTTATCTTTTTCTTTTGATTGATTACTGTGAAATTTATAAAATTGTCTGATTCAGTACTTTGAAATTACTAAGACTGTTTTGATTGATACTCATGTTGCATATTTTGATTTTAATATGTAATCTCTGTATTCCGGTCAAGCTGGGGCCTTCGCCATGATCTTCCCCAGAGACCTGCAGAGTTGAACCACTTCCCCTCACGTCTTTGCAAAACTCTGTGACACAACACCTGGTGTCCATGCAAATTTGTCTTGCATTGTTGAAGTGTGAGATTTTTTGTTTTCTCAAAGGGAGGAATGTTGTGGCCAAATTTTGGCATCCTAGCTGATGTTCCGGCCTGGGATGTGGTTCAGAGGTGAGGGGACGGTCAGAGCGAGGGCCAGGTCACCAAAGACACAGTATGTGCCTTTTGGAGACACCGAAGGCTAGAAGTGTGGGTTAAGTCATAACATTAAGTCATGTCTTAGTTTCCTGCGTACATGTCTTTAGATATTCTGATTATGAACGTGATCCATCTTGTCCAATGGAATGATTGTTTATCTTATAGACCTATATACTCGTTAGAACCTTGTCAACTAATCAGAACTTACTATGTTGTTAGACTGATCTGACTGTAGAATTTTCTCTGTGTACAGACTCTGACTCAGACTCTGTAGTCATCAATAAAATTGTACTTGATCTTTTCATGGTTTCTCCCTCTCATTAATTGGTTATTTTCTGTCATAGATTGAAATTATCCATTACACAACATACCTTGGGTAAAACTTACCCACCTTTTATAGTATGGGTTAATTGGGAAGTTACCCTAAACCTCACAAAGTTACTCCCGAACTTACCGGGGTAAGCCAGTAGTATAGGACCCAGGAGGCAAAATACAATACACATTTGTTATCAGTAAAATGGGGAAAATAACAGTAACTAGTAACGGACCCATTTCAATTTTCAGTAACTGTAATTTAGTTACTCAAATGTGAATAATAACCCGTTACTTTACTGGTTACCGCAAATAGTAGTGAAATTACGGTACTTTGTAATGAGTTAGTCCCAACACTGCTTCTGATTAACGTTGCTTGACGTTAATACCGGTGTTGTGCCGAAATTCGATTTGATTATGTTGTGTATTTATCAATTAGAATAAGTTACAACCCCATACAAAATATTGGAAGTCTGAAGCCAAAGTTTCAGAAGAGTTGGTTTTTTCACCCGAATAACATAAGCATGCAACTACAGACATCTACTAACACAATCTACCATCTACTAAGACATACATACCCAGATCACCCTTTTATGCCCTTTTCACAATCACCTGAGACCCATCTGTTCTCCTGGAGCCGGCAGGTCTCATGACCTTTCGAGCTTCACCCCACTTTACAACTAGCCCCATCCTTACAGTTATCATAAATTAAGGAAGCAGTGTCAATTAACCACCCTTCATTGTCTTTGTACATCTGGGCACCCCCACCATCACTATTTTGTGGGCAAAATTCTTTCCTGACCCCCTTGGTTTAAGAACCGGCGATCAAGTTTCATCTTCCAATGCAGCACATTTCAAAATATCACAAATACCCCCCTCTGTGACTGACAAGTCACAAAAATTATGAAAAATCACTCAAACATACAGTACAAATATAAATCACAGTGAACATCATAGTTAGAGTAAAACCACCACGGTATCCTACTGTAATAATGCATTACAATTCAAGACTGCTGCTGACTCATTATTGTGAAATAATGTAGTGCAACCTTAGAATACTATCAGAGCACAGTGGGTTATCCTAAATACAGTAATGTCTGTTTAATGCAGAGAACAAATCATGTATTCCCTTACATTCAGACTTGTAATGTAGTGTGCTCAATCAGTAGAGGGCAATGATAGGAAAAAGAACATTCACCTGGCCTCTGGATGTGGAACCCAGATTGAAGCCTTGCAAAACAACTTACCTACGCAACTTATATTGCGCATGACTCAATGACAATGCATCCTTCATGGCATATCACTCTTCACATCCACAATATCAGTTAACGCAGAAATGTCCACAATGTCCACAATGTCCACAATGTCCAGTGTTTCAGCAGTAAGCGTCCCACTTCACTCTATGAACCATGCCCTCTGATTAAAAGGTGTCATTGCGTGCATCACAGTTCCATCTTCATGTCTTTGTATTGAAACTGCTACTCGTCTTCTTCCTTTGATCGTGTTGCAGTGGTCACCTTAAGAGGCAGAGTTCGGCGTACACCTCAGTCGTTAATCTGCAAACGTTGTGATGACATAGAATGGAGCTGCGGCAAGCTACTGTCGGAGGGGAGCAACCTGTTTCACTCCCCATGTAGTTTGTCTGGTTGATCACTCTAGTCCTGCGGCTCTAATACCCATTTGCAGTGGCCTGCGTGTACCCACGTGGTTCTCTTGAAGCCAACCTTACAGTTGGATGTTATAACAGCCAATGTTCGCTGCACGTTGTTGGATGAGAACCTCAACCAGCCATGACCCCCCTCAGCTGAGGAATAATTTTGTGGTGGTTGTCTATGGACTCTCTTTGGCTGGAGACGGAATCACCTCATGTCGTCTGCCAAACGACCTCAGCTCCGGATGGACTCCACTCCACCTATCATATAACCCAGCATACCAACACCCCAACAAGCACACAAGATCCTCTCACTAAATAGGAGAGATCGCTTGTTAGACTTATGTCCTTCAATGCAAGTCCTCTTTACAACAATTAATCCTCAAAACGCTTTTCATTAATCAGATTCATTTGTAAAGGATACAAGATATAGTATGTACTCAGCCTCAAATGTCCATTTTTCTGAATATCCAAAGACTTTGCAGAAAGTCTCTCAAGCCCATGTTCCTTGTAATGGTCCTTTGTGGGTTCAAAACTCATTCTTTTCTCAGTCCTATCCCTGTCATTTGTCAGGGATACGCATTCAAACAAAACACAAACCCAGAACTAATAATACATTGCATTCCATACTCCAACATATAACAACCATCAATGTTGTGTGTACATTCTATGTGTAAGTATTTAATGTTATTCTCTGTCAATTTATAATTTTCCCCATTTTATTTTTGCTTTTATTATAATTTTAAATAGTTTATCATCCTTATTAATCCTCCCCTCTCTTGCCAATGTGTGGTGCACTTCACGGATTTGCATACAGTGGGCATAAAACAGAATGCAAACCATGCAGCAACAAATCTAAAACAACTTGATATTTTTGTAATGTATTTGTCAGCTCTGGCTGTGTCAACGACTGAAAGGTGTGTGTACTACAAAGTCAAACAGACATCTAACACAAACCAGTCTCATAGGGGCGATCAGTCCCACGAGCCTGGTCAATCTGCTAAAATTAGGAAAGACAAAGACATAAAATTCATATCAACATTGAACACAAAACAAAAGATGTCAAAATCATAAAACCTTGTCAGTGGTCCTTAGGACTTAATGTCATCAATATAATACCTTCTCCAAAAGTAAATTACCCCTATTCCAAATATATTTCAAAACATATTTAAGATATGTAATACTACAACTAGCTGAGTGGTGGCTTGTTATTGGACTTCTGTGCTAGTCATGGAATGGCCATAACAAACACCATGTTCGAACATAAGGATGCTCATAAGTGTACATGGTACCAGAGCACCCTAGGCAGAAGGTCGATGATCTATTTTGTTATCGTATCATCGGACCTGAGGCCATATGTTTTGGACACTCGGGTGAAGAGGGGGGCAGAGCTGTCAACTGATCACCATCTGGTGGTGAGTTGGGTCAGGTGGCGGGGGAAGCCTCTGGACAGACCTGGTAAGCCAAAACGTGTAGTGCGGGTGAACTGGGAACGTCTGGAGGAGTCCCCGGTCCGGGAGACTCCGGAGGCAGTTGCAAGGTACCGATAGGCCCGAAGGACTGCAGCCTCGGCCGTGGCAGAGGCAAAGCAGCGCGTGTGGGAGGAGTTCGGAGAAACCATGGAGAAGGACTTTCGGCTGGCACAAAAGCGGTTCTGGAAGACCATCCGACACCTCAGGAGGGGAAAGCAGGGAACCATCCAAGCTGTATACAGTAAGGATGGGACGTTGTTGACCTCAACTGACAAGGTGATTGGGAGGTGGAAGGAACACTTTGAGGAACTCCTGAACCCGACAAACCCACCCTCTATAGTAGAGACAGAGCTGGAGGATGATGGGGGATCAGCATCAATCTCCCTGGCGGAGGTCACTGAGGTAGTCAAACAACTTCACAATGGCAAAGCCCCAGGGGTTGATGAGATCCGCCCAGAAATGCTGAAGGCTCTGGGTGTTGAGGGACTGTCATGGATGACACGTCTTATCAACATTGCGTGGAAGTCGGGGACAGTACCTAAGGAGTGGCAGACTGGGGTGGTGGTTCCCCTGTTCAAAAAGGGGGACCGGAGAGTGTGTGCCAACTACAGAGGCATCACATTACTCAGCCTTGCATGTAGACTAATCATATGACTCAACTAACTCCGCAACTATGGGGGAGCAAGTCTGGCGCAAATTGGCTGCGTGGTATCACTCAGACTGAGTGTTTGTGTTTGATAGCTGTAGGTCAATTCGTTGTTCGTTCTGTGTAATTAATTGGCGACCAATTTGTGTAAAGCGCTTTGAGTCTTGAGAAAAGCGCTAATAACTAAATAGAATGAATTATTATTATTAAGATAGCAATGTCACAACAGTTCTATGGTATTGACAAGACATGCTGTTAGCTAAGCTTTGTCAAAGTTAATAATGGTAGAAATGTTTTATTATGTAATGGAATGCTTAAAAAAAACTAAAAGCGCTGCGCAGCGTAACTCTCTGTGTTCAGCCATGGTTCTGCAAACCACCGATTTTGCCCAACTATTTAACAGCAGCATTTAAAACAAAAAACACAATGTGTAACCGTTTGTGCAGACACATGGTAAAATGCGTGTGTGTTGCTGACAAAGTATGTGTTTGTAAAATAGGTAATTGTAAGTATTATGGCAATAAGGTGACAGATTACATCCAACTGGTAGCACAGAGAAAACCAATCATAACATGATTCTTCAGTCTTGACAAGCTTACCTTTTGTAGCATTATGATGGAAAATAGTCATGTTTAGCTTCAAAACTATATGACAATTTTATTAGATTTTTAGTTTGAAGACACAATCTTTTGCAATTTCATTGGTCCGTGGCAGCCAAGTTGTTTTAGGTACAGTCTATTCCTTTCAAAGTTTAAAGATCTATTCACATATACTGCGTGCAAAGTTTTGAGAGCATAGCTTTAACGGTCTGCGAGGAAATGTGGTTTGACTGTTTTTCACAAAATCCAAATAGCTGAAAATCCATAATGACAGACTTTATGGATTCTTGAGACAAATATGTTCCTTGTGGGGGCAAGGACCTGTCCAGCAATTTCCACGTCTTTACATGACACAGGACGCGGGACGTGAACTTTCAAAGTTGCCATGTTTTGGTTGGCTGGTGTAGTGCCCCCTTTGGGTTGACTGGTATGGCACTTATATGGCAGGGTGTGGCATATGGTTGTTTATGCTCATGCAAAGTTACATCTGTCTGTGTATTTGTCCTAGAAGACACACTGCTACTGGTGTTGCCACTTACCAACTAACACTTAAATCCAACTCCTCCTAGAAAGTTCAACCAATCTTGATGCAAATTGGTAAGCAGCATTTCTTGACATACAAACTTTTATTCTTTAACTATAAAATATCTATCTTGAACAAGATGGCTGCCATAAGCTAGTAACAGTTTGTGTGTTACAGTGCCCCTTTTCGACCAAACATGACTATTTTCCACGTGCTGCCATTTCTCACACACGTAGTCATGCCTATCAAGTTTCATGACTCTGACACAAACCAGTCATGAGATACAAATGTGTGTTTTGTTGTGCCCCCTTAAGGGCGATATGGTTATAGCTTGATTAGTTGACCCTTTGTAGTGTTATGAATGATCTAAGTAATTTTTAGCTCCATCGCTACATCTTCGACAGTTGTATTAGCTTTTTAGTTTGAAGACACACCCACTTACAATTTCATTGGTCCATGGCAGCCATGTTGTTTAAGATACAGAATGCTCCTTCACGATTTCTAAAGCTCTAGTCAAACATGTGCTGTGTACCCATTTTCGTGAGGACGGGTTGAACGGCTTGGAGGAATTGTGGTTTGACTGTTTCACACAAAGTCCAAAATGGCAGAAAATCCAACATGGCGGACATATGCGTTCTGGAGGCAAATTTGTTCCTTATGGGGACAGGGACCTGTCCAGCAATTTCCAAGGGACGCACGCGGGCTGTGGTCTTTCAAAGGTGTAAATATTTGGTTGGCTAGTATAGCGCCCCTTATGGGTCTATTGGTATGGCACCTGTGTGGCAGGGTGTTTGTTACCTATGGGTGTCTATGCTCCTGCAAAGTTACATCTGTTTGTGACATTCCATCTCATGGGAATTTACAAAGTACTACAAAATTGGGAATAATAATAATAATAATAATAATAATAATAATAATAATAATAATAATAATAATAATAATAAAACTGCAAGCAGTGATACGGTGGCCGGCATATGAAAAGAATCACAGAAAAAAAGAATGTATAAAAAAAAAAAATAATTCAATAAAAATTGCATAAAATAGAAAAAGAAGAAAAAAGAAAGACAGAAATTTGGTTGGAATGGTCATAAAACTCTCAGCAAACGGTGAAGGTTGCACACCCACCAACCTACACGACCTTCAGTATCCTAAAGATGATGTGCAAAATTTAAAACATTATCTGTTACCAATCCATGTGCACCACCAGCACTTGCAGAATAAAATCCGATAGTGTTCTTTTTCTTTTACTTGTGCAGAGTGGCAATCCAAAGGGAACATTCGAGAAAGATGTATTTGTATTGTTACGATAAAGGTAAGATCAACTGAGACTCTTGTCTATTCGGACATTTAATTGCCGATATTCAAGCAAACAGGGCACACGCCAAATGTAGGAGACATGCTCTGACCTTATTCGCAGACACACCATACACAGTCACATCTAGCAAAAGTACAAACCGATATCTGCGTTTACAACACTTCATAATTCATTTTCATAAACAAGATAAAAACATAATAAGGAAACATAAACATAATAACAAGGAAACATTAAGAACCTACTGTCCATAGTAATACACAGTTACTCCCCAGGCACGCTGGAAATTACGCTCTGCGCTACATTATGTTGATTTTTTTAATGGTTGGTGTAACGATTAGAAGTTATGAAACTGGGGAAATGGTTGTAAATAGTCATGTTTCTTCAAGTACAAAGACGAATAAATGACTAGCAAGGCTTTCTGACAAGTTGGCATCCCTGCAGTAACAAATGTTGATATGCACTGGGTTAATTTTAGATCTTTTAACATTTATAAAACATACAGTGTTTAAGTGTGGAAGGTTTAAAACTTTAAATCATGATGTGAATCATAAGACAAATATTGTATAGAAGTATGATATAAATTGGTCCAAAAGAGGCAGTACTGCAAGCAAAAGCACCCCTTAAACATACGGAAATAGTAGGACAAGTACAACATGGACAAGGAGGATTTGGACTTGGTACAAGTAAACAGAGATGGTCAAAAGCAACGCCTTTGGAACAATGCAAATTAGTCATAGAACAGATACGTAAGCAAGAGGAAGCAGTAAGGAGCACTAAAACTGTCTCACAAGTCAAACAAGGGCGATGGATGAACTGGGAAAGTGTAGAGCAAATTAAAATGACCTGGAAGGACTTGTGGTGAATGGAATCCACAAGAATTAGCTTCATTGTTAGGGCAACCTACGATGTACTGCCAACACCGACAAATCTTAGCCAATGGGTAGGTGAGGATCCAACATGCCCCCTCTGTGGCGGGACGGCTAATCTCAAACACATAATGGCTGGGTGCAGGACAAGCCTTAGTCAAGGCTGTATCAAGCCTTAAGATACACCTGGCGCCACAATCAAGTACTAAAATGCTTGGCGGAAGCAATAGAGCATAGGCGCTCAACAGTTAATGCCCCGCCAATTGGAGCAGAGGGCGACATGCACCACATTTGCTTTATCAGGGAGGGAGTACCGGGAAAGAAGAGTAATAGGGCAAAACCAAACTCAGGGCAGCTGAAGAGAGCATGTGATTGGAAAATGCTTGCTGATGTCGGCCAACAACTGAGAGTCCCATCAGAGATTGCAACAACCAATTTAAGACCAGATTTATTACTCTGGTCCAACACACAGCAAATTGTTTATTTTATAGAGCTAACAGTCCCGTGGGAAGAAGCAATAGATGACTAATACGAAAGAAAGAAACTACACTATAGCGAATTAGCAGCTGAGGCAGAACAGCAAGGTTGGAGAACAAAGGTGTGTCCTGTGGAAGTTGGATGCCGTGGATTTGTGGCAATATCAACAACTAAACTACTTAAGGAGTTAGGGATCTGCGGCAAAGAATTGCGCCAGACCATAAAAGCTATATCAGATATAGCAGAAAGAAGTAGCCAGTGGCTGTGGCTGAAAAGGAAGGATCCTAAATCGGCACAAAAGTAAAGAACATCGTGTTGAAAAACCATAAAAAGTGGTTTAATCTCAGGACAGAGGTATAAAAGGTAAGTCTTTCCTGCAGAGCGTCATTTTTCAAGCTTGCAGGAGAGAAGGGAAAGATTATCTTCTTTTCAGGGGGTAAGTATCCCTGCAGAAAGTGCCTGCAGGAATAGGTAATAGGGATAGGTATAGGAATATCTCTCGGTTTAAGAAACAACGTTTTTTTTCTTCTTAATATCTGGCAGTGCCGAGAGCGGATATAGAGGGGGGTGGCTCTGAGACGTCATTGCTCACCGTTAAGCCTTCTGGAGGTGTCGTGGGCTAAAATTAACTAAACATCCGGGATGGAGGGTGCCCACTTGAAAACCCCATTGACATATCTGCTCTCAACCCAAGTCCATTCTAAAATATTGTCTTTTGAAGTGCTCCTCTTGGACTATGGCATAATGGATATTATAACATCCTATCCTGTGTATATTGAAATGGTCCAATACTGAAGCAGTTAAAAATAGAAATGTACAGTACTGTTTACAGTAATACATTTTGATTCACTGTGAGATCAGTGTTTTAAATGTCTAAAATCCCCAACTTGTTTCTATAGTAGACGATCTGAGGATGATATACTGTGGATTTCGGTGTAATTTGGTTTTATGGCCTTGGAGGAGTTAGTTTAATGAACACTTTGAACTGCTGCTATAGTGCCACCAACAGGTATAATGAGGCAGCAGGGCATGGGGTGTAGTTTTGAGTGGACCTGGACGTGTGCAAATTTTGGTGCATTTTAACAATGGGAAGTAGGATATTTGGGGGAGGAATAATAACTCGAAAATGCATTTCCCTGAGCAAATGCGATGTGATTGCGTTTCCACCATCAGCAACCAGGCAGTGCGGGTGGCCAGCCCCCTAAAATAACCACTGCAGCACTACTACGTCCTCGTGTGTTGGTGGACAGCGCTGAACTGAGCACAAGTGTAAACGCCCACTTGGGGCCAGTTGCAACATCTGACTTCTTCCATTCATATAAATATTGTGAACTATATGTCATATGTAGTCATCTTTAAATTGTATGGGTAATTAGAAGACAGCTATAAGTTAAATATGTACAAGATGGCTGGTCTATACGTCAATTAGTCTGTAAGTAACAGAGAAATGTAAAAAGTGTTGCAACCATTCCCAGTCTCCCCTACCTTAGCTCAACCTTCCTTTTAAGGCATCTGCCGATCGAATCGCAAGTGGACAGCGTTGCAGACATAAAAAAAGAAAGACAGAGCTTTTACTTTAATACACTAATTTCCCCTTTCGCATGAAATCTCCGCCCACCGTTTGTTCAGTTTTGTATTTTGTAGAGCTAATTGACAAACTGAGCAGACTCAGCTGCGCCACTTTAGTGATACCAAGTTAAATCACAACATTGAAAAAGGAAAACTAACAACTCAAGATCCTTATGTAGCTGTTTTTTTTGCATCTGGTTTTTCGTTTAAATTAGCATTGTTAGATACTGGTTGTTTTGTAAAAAGGAATCTAGACATGGTTGCTTTGAGGTTAATACAGAAAATCATTAAAACAAATACAAATGCATAGCAGGATAGGGGAACACAGTGTTAGGAAACGCTACGCTAGCTGGCTTATCCATAATACTGACTCTTCTTATAGATCTTAATTCATTAAAACAAACAAAACACAAAACAAGTGAACTGGCCTAAGTTTACCTTAAACAAACTAAATTAGCTGTATTGTGTAATATGTATATTTATAGGTTTATAGCCTTTACGTGTCATTTCTTAGCCCCGGCCTTACTAGCCCTGTTTACACAACAAACACATTTCAATTAATTGAGAGTAGGCCACTTACTGCTATAGCGTACTCATAGTAAATCCAATCCCATTGAGAGTAATCAATTTACAATTCCTGCTGTTATTAATAAGTACAACGCCTATGGTAAATGAAGTGAAGTCTCGTTGCCAGTACTAGTATGATGTGCACAGCTGATTTTCCCCACCGCACGGATTTTACCAAGACAGTCGGTACAAACGTAACAACATGCAAATACATAACATCAACGCTAGATGGCGGCATATGACCGTGAAATCTCTCTCCCAGTCAAAACCATTTCCCCATTAATTTCAATAGGGCCAAAAACCGATTAAAAATAATAATAAAAAATATAACACGTGACCCGATCACTCAGCTGTATGTAAGCGCAATGGACTGCAATACCCAAAACATGTGGGCACTGGAAAGGAATCTATTGGGTCAAAACTGCGGGCGTTGATAAGGCGGCAAAAACAGGCCTAATAATAATAATAATATGACTTTCCGATAACAGTATGTGATTAAATGAATTGCATCCATCCATCCATCCATCCATCCATTTTCCGCCGCTTATCCGGGGCCGGGTCGCGGTGGCAGCAGGCTCAGCAGGGAATTCCAGCCGTCCCTATCCCCAGCAACGTTTTCCAGATCCTCCCGGAGGATCCCGAGGCGTTCCCAGGCCAAACGAGATATATAATCCCGCCAGCGTGTTCTGGGTCTACCCCGGGGTCTCCTACCAGTAGGGCGTGCCCGGAAAACCTCCAACGGGAGGCGCCCAGGAGGCATCCTAACTGGTGCCCGTAACACCTCATCTGGCTCGTTTCGACGCTAAGGAGCAGCGGCTCTACTCCGAGCTCCCTCCAGATGACAGAGCTTTTTACCCTATCCCTAAGGCTGAGCCCAGCCACCCTACGGAGGAAACACATTTCGACCGCTTGTACTCGCGATTTTATTCTTTCAGTCACTACCCAAAGCTCATGACCATAGGTGAGGGTTGGAACGTAGACCGACTGGTAAATTGCGAGTTTCGCCTTTCGGCTCAGCTCCTTCTTCACCACGACGGTCCGGTACAACGCCCGCATTACTGCTGATGCTGCACCAATCCGCCTGTCAATCTCGCGCTCCATTTTTCCCTCACTCGTGAACAAGAACCCGAGATACTTGAACTCCCTCGCTTGGGGCAGCAACTCACTCCCAACCTGGAGAGAGCACTCCACCGTTTTCCGGTAGAGAACCATGGCCTCAGACTTGGAGGTGCTGACTCTCATCCCGACCGCTTCACACTCAGCTGCAAACCGCTCCAGTGCATGCTGAAGGTCACAGTCTGAAGAAGCCAACAGAACCACATCATCTGCAAAAAGCAGAGAAGCAATTCTGAGGTCCCCAAACTGGACACACTCCTCCCACCGGCTACGCCTTGAGATTCTATCCATGAAAATCACAAACAGAACCGGTGACAAGGGGCAGCCCTGGCGGAGTCCAACACTCACTGAAAACGCATTTGACTTTGTGCCGAGTATACGGACACAGCTCTCACTCCGGTTATATAGGGACCGAATGGCTCGTAGCAACGACCCCGGCACCCCATACTCCCGCAGTACCCCCCACAGGACGCCCCGGGGGACACAGTCATAGGCCTTCTCCAAGTCCACAAAACACATGTAGACTGGATGGGCAAACTCCCATGCCCCCCCCCAAACAGCCCCGCAAGGGTAAAGAGTTGGTCCACTGTTCCACGACCAGGACGGAATCCGCATTGCTCCTCCTGGATCCGAGGTTCGACAATCGGTCGGAGTCTTCTTTCCAACACCCTGGCATAAGCTTTCCCAGGTAGGCTGAGAAGTGTGATACCCCGATAATTGGAGCACAACCTCCGGTCCCCTTTTTAAAAATGGGAACCACCACCCCGGTCTGCCATTCCAATGGTACCGTCCCCGACCTCCACGCGACACCGAAGAGGCGTGTCAACCAAGACAGCCCAACAATGTCCAGAGCCTTCAGCATCTCGGGGCGAATCTCATCCACACCCGGCGCCTTGCCGCTGAGGAGCTTCCCAACTACCTCAGTGACCTCTGCCAGGGATATTGCTGAGACTTCCCCCGAGTCTTCGAACTCTGCCTCCTCCACAGAGGATGTGTTGGCGGGGTTAAGAAGTTCCTCAAAGTGCTCCTTCCACCGCCCAACGATATCCTCAGTCCGGGTCAGCAGTTCTCCTGCCCTGCTCAACAGAGCCTGGGCCAATCCCTGCTTTCCCTTTCTGAGCCGTCTAACGGTTTGCCAGAACTTCCTTGAGGCCAACCGAAAGTCCTTCTCCATAGCCTCCCCAAACTCCTCCCACACCCGGGTTTTTGCTTCTTTGACTACCGAAGCTGCAGCCCTTCGGGCGGCCCGGTACCCGTCTGAATTCATGAATACCATATTTACCATTAGCACCATTAGTAATGACTAAGGTCGGCCAAAATTAAAAGCACACCAAGGTGACGTGGAAAAAAATTACTCAAATATTGCCAGTGTACCTTTTTAACAGAATATTTTTTTTTATAAGTTAGCATATTGTGTTACTCATACTCAAACACAAACAAGCTCTCAGACAGAACTGATAAAATCTCAAGCAATTTATTAACCTTTAATAACCGTTTGAAATGTATCTTGCGTAGAGAGGCCAGTGTGTGTGTGTGTGTGTGTGTGTGTGTGTGTATTCCAATGTCGAATAACAAAATACTAGAAAACACATGAAAGCTTAGGACAATACCAAGTTAAAAATGGCCCAACAAAAAAATTATAAACTTTTCAAAATAGTCCCAATAGTCCGAAGTTTTAATATACAAGGAAGAACATGCATCATACAACACAAACATAAAGCACGGGAGCACACTGAAATTAAATATAAATAATCTTACATTATGTACAAAGTGTGTAAATCAATTAAAGCACTATAGGCTCAAGAAAAACACAAGAAAGAAATTAGAAAATGGGTTTTGGGGAAAAATTGAAAGGTGAGGGTATCTTTCTGTGTCATACAGGTGAAACAGAGATTTGTGAAGACGGATTAATCTCTAACAAACTCCAGTTCTCCAGTTTCTTTATTATGGTCAGTGGCAAAATTTATTAAACAGAATTTTGGTTAACAATGCACCAACCTTGAGACAACATTTGTTCTTCATTTGAAACCAACCTTTTAGGCACTTCTTAAGTAATTGCTAGAGTGAAGCCTGAATCAATTGGTTTGGTTGTTGGCACAGTGTAAAATGTTTAAGTGGACAATGCTATAGTCGGTTGTCACATTCAACACTTAAGACTATTATTGTTACTGACACACCTTTATCATGGAAGCAAATTTTAAAAAGAACACTCGGCCTCCTTACCTTTTGTTATTAAGGAATTTGTATGGGTCTCTGGACAAAGATCTTACCCACGGCAAAGCAAAAAACAAACAAATATTCTAACTTTGGGCACTTGCGATGCTTTGGAATGAGCCAACCTGAAAAGACAACCGGGATGTAACAGCTGACAGTTTCAATGGCAGGTCAAGTGAAATATCCACTGGTTTTGAGGTTCTTTACATTTTCCAACCAAAACTAACCAACTAAGAGGGAGAGAGAAGCCATAATATTAGAAGCCAAGTATTTTTAAATCTCCTGGCCATGCTACATGTTTGGCCATTTCTATTACTAGTTTAATATTTTCAGGGCTTTTTTGGTGCAAATAGCGCAAGAACATTCAAACAATCATTAATTCAATAATAATAATTTAATAAATTCAAATCATTTTTGTGGAATTTAAAGTCTTTGTTCATTAAAAGGGATGCATAAAAAGAGACACACATTTAGATTGTGCTGCTTCTAGATTACAAAAATAGAAGGGGGTTAACTGATTGGAATTTTAGAATAACAGAAAGACAGATTCTGCCTGACCACCTGATGCCAACAAGTGACATACAGGCCTCGTAGAGGACACATGACATAAACGTGTACCCTTTCCACTACTGTTGTCAAGATAAAATAATTTAAAGCCAATAGATAATTGTGGTGAAAAGCAAAGTCAAAATCATCTGAATCAAAGTAATGTGCTGCAATTCAAAGTTTTAATTGAGGCAATTCTTGTTTTTTATGTAATTTCCTGAGTCGACCAGAAACGCATGTGAACTTTGAACCTCATATTATGGGACACTATTTATCTTGCATGACAATCAGGAGAACAATATTAAAAGCAAGTTTGTAGCACAGGTAGCTTCTTTAAAGATCAGCACATTTTTTAAATAATAATCACTTGAAACATTACATTACAAACATTACATGGCACAAATTCACAACAAAAGTAAGTCAACAAACAGTATATTTTGAAATGTCCCATTCAGATGGTTATTTGGTGACTGTTGTAGAACCACTTAAAGTGCTAATCTTGGATTACGGCATAATGGATATTATAGAACCGTATCCCGTGAAATTTGAAAAAGAGAAAAAATGAATTTCTATAAAACTTGAATTTAACAATCCTTTTGATAGTACACTTAATGTGACACCAGAACAAAAGCAGGGAATTGTGCCATGGCAATATTTTAACGTACAATATATCCCAAAACTAAGATAATTATTTAGATGGAAAAACATGAATGAAGAACAATGTGCAGAAACACTAAGATGTCTAAACAGCATTAAATATAAAGGGCACACTGGAATTGGTCCATTTAAAGCGACAGTTCACCAATTTTCCATCTTTTGGTATGGTTTTCATCAGATACCAATGTTCTATTTTAAACATTGTATCGTCATTTAGCATTTCGCAATCAAACAGCAGAATGTCAAAGAGTTGAGAAAATTACTCTCTATTGCGTCATCTGGGGCCCTTCCTGAATCTTTTAAAACTAACGCCGTTTTCAGCCAAGGAGAGGGTGTTTGCTGGTTCTAAATTTGATTTGCGCAGTGATACAGTATATGGGCATCGTGGTGTACAATGAATTAACTATTTAAATGCCGGTGGTCGGAAAAATGTGAATTTCACTTACATTGATCCTATGATCCGAACTTGTTTAATATACTTACTTTATTTAGCCTAAACAACATATATTGTTTAAGAAGATTTGTGAAGAATCCCTTCAATAAGGAAGGGAACTAACAATGGGAAAATTACTGCTACCTCAAAAGGAAACAGCCGACAGCCATTAATGATCCAATGATACAGTCTACACCTTACTACTCTTATGGTCCCCCTCAAATAAAAGAAAACTCATCCCTCTTTCTTTTAAAGGTAAATTCATAAAAATAATATTTTCTTTGGTCTCATAAAATGTCAAAGTATTAATTAGTGGAGACACACTTTAAACAATTTGTCAATTTGCACTTCTAAAAACGTCTTGTTCCCCTTCAATAATTTATATGATTACACAGAAAACTATATAAAACCATAACTAATTCCTAAATATATTTATATATTCCACTCATCTGTATGATACATAAAAACCTCCTCCTTGTTTCCTTAGAATCCTGATACGTAGTGGAACCTAGTTATGCACCTCCGCAACCAGTGAAAGAAATGGACACAACCGTCCACCACTTTGTGTAAGACTTGACTGGTATAACAGCCTGGGTTTGCTTTGTCAAATAAATTGTTTAATTTCCATAATTGGGGCTTTGGCACACAGGGAGCACGGCTTTGCCCAAAATTGTTGGGATTAGATCTCACAGCTCCCTTTTCTAAAACACATACACTTGTGCCCTGAGAGTGAATTGGCTCTAATATAGGTGTGTGTGTGTGTGTGTGTGTGTGTGTGTGTGGTACCCTTCACAGCATGCAGCTGATCATCCTCCAAACTCACAGGTCAGGACCTTTCAGAATTTATTAGCGTAGAGAAAAGACGGTACAAATGTGTGCATGTTCGTTCTTATGTGCTGTATGTGTTAGTCAACAGAAATCGGAACTGGCTGTGTGTACATCTATTCCTTTGTCAACCACCAGCTTTAATAACTGCTGCAGTTTCGCACTGGCAAAGTAATCAAACATGTTCCATTTCAGTCACTTAGAAATATAAAACATTTAAAAACTAAAGACAAAGCCCAAAAAAACATTAACTAAACTTTTGTTTTTCAATGTTAAGTCTCTAAAGCATCAGATGTATATCCATATATATTTGTAGATTTATATACCCTTAAAATACATAACACACGTAACCTTAAAATGGAGCCAAACCTAAAATGGCCCTAAAAACACAAAAAACAGGGTAAGTATATGTACATTTGGGGGGAGAGACAGGTGGGGGTAAACAAGATAAGGGGTTGTATTAACAAGATCAACATTACAAAATATTCAAGAAGGCATCTATGATATTCTTCAATCTGACTGCACTCTGCAGGTCTAAGCGAGACCCTAATTTCCCTTTCATCTGTGCAGTTCAGTTCATCCACACGTCATCGGGACCAGTTCTGTTTTTTGGGGAGAGTGCTTCTGTGTGTGTGTTTGTCTGATGTGTATGGAGTGTTCCTCTGTTATTGGTCCCTACTTGAAGTTGGCGTAGTCGGAAAAGGCATCAATATACTCCTGGACAACTTTGTAGCAAAACTCGTACTGCTCCTGATGGCAGGTAGAGAGAAAAGCAACTTGTCAGTTACGAAGAATCCTATCTAACTTTGCTATTCAACACACTGATTTCATTTTTGTACTTCCATTAGATGAGCACAGTATAGCTTCAATACGGACAATTTAGAGAAAACTAAGATTTAATATATCAATAACAATTTAAATTAGGGATGCAGTGTTTCTGCTATGTACATTTTGCAAAGACTTCAGAACTTGAAGAAGTCGCCATGTCACATCTCTGCGGAGTCCGTTCCACTGAAGTCAAACGCATGGTCGTCCGCTCTCTCTTCACTTAGTTTGAGGGTGAGCAAATGGAACAGTGACAGGAGGACAATCACTCGCTAATAGTGACAATCGAGTAAAAGACAGCAAGAGTAGGCCTGTAGCTATTTCTCCTCACTCAGGCAGAATGACAAACAGGGCAAAGGATAGGAAAAAGGTAGATTTAACTACCTAACTACTAGATTTACAGTTTAAATAAACATTTGCAATGTATTCTCTATTGATGTTCATAGCTAACGAATTGATAACAATAATATATTGTGAAATAATGTACTGCAAACTAACTTTCACATTAGTTACCTCAATAAACGTAGGTAAAATAATTATGTGATGCGTCAGTGATGACGCACACATCTTGTTATCCCAAAGTCATATTCTTCTTCTTATTATTATTATTATTAGGCCTGTGTTTTGCGCCTTAACTATGCCCGCAATTTTGATCCTATCGATTCCATTACAGTGCCCAAAGGTCTTGGTTAATGCCATCCAGTGCGCTAACATGTAGCTAAGTGATCGGTTCATGTGTTATATTCTTTATTATTATTTATTGTCGTTATTTTCACCTATTGAAATGAATGGTAAGATAGTTTTCACGGACATATACTGCCACCTAGCATTGATGTTATGTATTAGCATGTTGTTACGTTTGTAAAGGCTACTGACTGCTTTGGCTATTACTCCAAACTCCAGTTAACTCAATCAATGACTCCGACTCGTTATTTGACATCGAATTCCCTACGTAAATTTTTTAATGATTGGTGTGAGAATTAAAAGTTTTGAAACTGTGAAAATGGCTTTAAATAGTCACGTTGCTTCAAGTACAGAGACGAATAAATGTCTACGAGTGTTCAACTGTAAGCTACACATCTCTCACGCAAAGGTTTTCAGAAAAGTTGGCAGCCCTTTATCATCATCATCATCATCATCATCATCGTCATCCGCTTTGTCCGGGGTCGGGTCGCGGAGGTAGCAGTTCAAGCAGGGCATCCCAAACTTCCCTTTCCCAGGCCACATTAGCCAGCTCTGACTGGGGGATTCCAAGGCGTTCCCAGGCCAGTGTGGAGATATAATCCCTCCACCTGGTCCTAGGTCTGCCCCGCGGCCTCCGCCCAGCTGGACGTGCCTGGAACACCACCCTAGGGAGGCGGCCAGGTGGCATCCTTACTAGATGCCCGAACCACCTCAACTGGCTCCTTTCTACGCAAAGAAGCAGCGGCTCTACTCAGAGTCCCTCACGAATGGCTGCAGCCCTTTAACATAAGAAAATTGTGAATCCAAATTGAATGTATTCAGGGTCATATTTCCTCACCACACACTTTGGTTGAAAGCCCTGCACCAGTAAAATCTCCAACCTTTTTCTGTCCAAAAACCGATCCATTTTGTATCACTGCAGCCGAGCGAACGCTAGCTAACACTGGCAAAATACGTGATGATGAGTCATGATTGGCGTGGTGATATTCAAAAGTCATTGAAATGATGCATTTTAATTTGACGTTTTGAACTCTTGAACACATTTAGATATAAAAATAACTAGTGTTTTAGATGACAAAAAAAACATTAATTATTATTTTCTTAATTCTCTATTACTACTAGTAGGGCTATCGCTGCCTCCGCCGCCCACTTAACAGCGCTCTGCGGTCCACCAGTGGCCGCGGCCCAACGGTTGAGAATGGTTGGATTAGTCCAATCTTGAGTCGCATCAACCGTGCCTTCATATTATCGCCCATTCACTTACAGAACAAAAATAAAACAAAAACTAAACGTTAGTACTTAGTCATTGTATGTGTCAACCATTAAATTATGACGAAGCAGCAATGCCAATCTAGCTGCAGTAAGCGCTCCCCTGTAAACAAATAGGGTCTGGACTGCAGTCCACATGTGCGCGCTAAGGCGCTCGTCTAATAACTGCGACGCATCACGTCGCATTTGCTCAGGGAAATGCATTTTCTAGTTACAAATTATGTTTATATAAGCTATGTATTAAAATATTCATGATTGAATTTTCAGATCAGATCAAAAAAATATCCAAGAAGAAAAAGATACCTGATGTCGATAAGGTCGGAAGAGTTAGGAGGTAACGTTCAGCTCGGGAGGGGCTCAAGGTTGAGTGAGCAACGCAAAGCCCCGGTGCATGATGGAAAGGTTGGTGAGGCGATTTTCCAAGTTGAGCAACAAAACGTTTGCCAGTCCCTCAAACTTATTCAAATGAAGGCAATATTCGCCGGACGATTGACCAATCGGGAGAGAGCAGAGTTTGGAAACACATGAATTCAAAACAGCTCCGCTGCATTGTCCTTCATATGCATTAGCAAAAATGTTTAAGGAGAAGCTAACCGTAGCAGTGTCGAGTTTCTCTGAAATATATGATTTGAAAATCTAAAAACCTGTGATTGTCTACTCTTATTTGCTGACACGCCTACCAGTGAAGACTTTATGGGAGATGGGAGATTTGATGAGCGATAAGTTCTGCAAGTGGACATTCATTGAAAAGTTTGTTTTGCAGACAAGGGTCATTTAACTTCATATTTTTAATTACCATAATAATCATGTAATTTAATTATTACTTAATTTCCTTATTTTTCTATTATTAATAGATGTAAAACAAATGCATTTGTTTAGGGAACACCAGATCACGGCAGCCCTTCAGGCTACATGAGTGCGCTATAATTTATTTTTGTTTATTAAAAAATTGGTTAATCAATAACAATTATGCACAAAAAAATTATTACTAGAATATTCAAATAGTGATACAGCCTAAAATAACCGTCCCTAATTTCAATAATTATTGAAATCATGCAATGAGATTATATTAAATCTTAGTTTTCACCCTAAATTGACAGTCATCATTCAAAATACTACATATGAGTTCTTTTACTAATCAACAAAAGCTACATATCTAAATATGTTTATAATAAGAGGAATGGTCTGGTAGAAGCGTGGTCCTCACCAGTGTCTGCACCATGTGGGGTCTCTGCAATCGCAGACTCTTGACGGTCTGGAACACATCCAGGATTCCCTCTGCCTTCACCCTCTCCAGCACCGTGCTCAGGGCACAGAAGGTCCCCGTCCGCCCTGCCCCAGCGCTGAGAGCACAAGCACAAACACAAACACACACACACACACACACACACACACACACACCCACACCCACACACACACCCACACACACACGGCAGGACTATACGTCAGCTGTATAGATTTTGACTGGCATTGCATGTAATTTTACATAAATTAGTCTCCTGTAGGGATGTCACAACACCAGAAATGTAGTAGTCGATACCAATACCAGTAAAATTCCACGATTCTTAATACCCAATTTAATACCACGGCAAAAAACAGAACAATAAATCCCATGTGCTTCAACATACACTCCTTTATTAAAAACATTACAAAAAAGAATAGTGGCATGTAGCTTAAATATTATTCATTAGCTATTTTGATTACATACTATTTATAACGTGTACACCAATGACATTGAAATATGTAAAAAGTAGAAAGAAAAAGCACAATTGCAATGCATTAGATACATTTTCCCTGCTTTCCACAAGTAGTTTAAACTACCAACTGAAGGCACGAGAGCGCTCTCTGCTAGTACGCTGAGTCACTGATACAAACACATGCGCTTTATAGCGCCGACTCTCCGCTCAGAGAACAAAGAAAATCTGTCCAAATGTGAGTAAGAAATGTTCAGAAATTGGAAAAGGAATACGTTTGTTTAGCGAAGGCCAGATCACATTACATTGCATTACATTACACAGTACATTGCAAGTGCGCCCTGACTAGTCACTGCCAATTCAACTAGAGTCGGTCTGTGTGTCCTGTGTGTGTGAGCAAGTGAGTCGCAATATGTTGGGTGAGCAAGTCTGGTGCAAATTGGCTGCCCTGGTATCACTCAGACTGAGTGTTGTGTTAGATAGCTGTCGGTCCATTCGTAGTTCGTTCTGTGTAATTAATTGGTCACCAATTTGTGTAAAGCGCTAAAAACTAAATAAAATGAATTATTATTATTATTATTATTATTTAAAACAAACACAACTGTGGCTAATTACAAACAATAAACGTTGAATCATTTCAATTGTAGTACACGGCCATCACATTACAATGAATATGGAAATAATAAATAGGCCTATATAAGTATAACTAGAAATGCATTTCCACAAGAAAATGCGGATGTGATTGCATTTCCACCATCAGCAACCAGGCAGTGCGGATGGCCAGCCCCCTATAATAGCCGCTGCAGCACTACTACCTCCCCGTGAATTGGTGGACAGCGCTGAACTGTTTTAACGCTCACTTGGGGCCAGTTGCAACATCTGACTTCTTCCATTCATTAAAATATTGTGAACTATATGTCATATGTAGTCATCTTTAAATTGTATGAATAATTAGAAGACAGGTAAAAGTTTAATGTATACAAGTTTGGCTGGTCTATGTCAATAGTCTCAGACTAACAGAGAAATTCAAAAAAGTGTTGCAACCGTCCCCAGTCTCCCCTACCTCCTCGTGCATAAAAAGCTACATCATTATCAGGTTATTTATTGAAGTATACATTTTTACGAGGCACTAAAGGCACTACTGCTCACTGCTGTAATCTTGACTATACTATAGTATATAAGGAAGACCAGACCATCACATCCAAAAGGGTGATTCTCGTAAAATATATATCTTTGCATTTTCCCCAAATCCACGTAACACGTTTCCAAACATCATCAGTTTCATTTTGAGACCCGCGAAATCGAGTTGCCCTGAACTTTGACCTCTTACAATGACTTATCATTTTTGACTTGCAGAACACTGGGAAAATCCCATAGGTTTCAATGGTATTTTAGAAAACTCATCACTTTTTGCCTCAAATATCGAAAACTGTTTATCTTCAGATTTTGATTAAACTTTTATGTGTATAACAGAGGCTTTGAATTTGATTTTAAAATGACTGAAATCGAGATGGCCTTATATTCAGGCATGTAGGTGAAGCAAACAAAACTCTAAAGACTTTTCCCGTTTACCTACCAGTTTATAAATTTAATCAGCTACAAGAATGAATGTATGGATTGTTTCACACAATATAATTTAATCGTCTAGTTATATTAAAATGAACAGGGTGACAGCAGTCGGTTTCGTGATTTAGAATGCAAACTTCACTGTAGCCCTCAAAAGGCTGAACAAACATTCTTTTCAATTAATTTCCTATGGGTTCGCGCTATAGCGTTTTACAGCTTGCAGAACCAACTGTCTTTTCTGCGTTCATGGTAAAAATACTGCGGTATATTGTCCTTCCTGAAGATAGTATAGGCTATACATATTACATATACTACCCCCCCCCCCCCCCCCAAGGCACCCCCAAAACCACCATCCACGCCCCAGTAGGGGTGATAGATATCCTGCTTATTATTACTTGTCTATTAATTATTAGTCTTAATTATTATTTATATGTGATTTATGATGACAGGCCATTTAGACCTGCTCCATATGAAATGAGATATTACTTTGTTATGATATTCATCATCATCATCATCGTCGTCATCCGCTTTGTCCGGGGTCGGGTCGCGGAGGTAGCAGTTCAAGCAGGGCATCCCAAACTTCCCTTTCCCGGGCCACGTTAACCAGCTCTGACTGGGGGTTCTAAAGGCGTTCCCAGGCCAGTGTGGAGATATAATCCCTCCACCTGGTCCTAGGTCTGCCCCGCGGCCTCCGCCCAGCTGGACAAAACCTGGAACACCTCCCTAGGGACGGCCAGGTGGCATCCTTACTAGGTGCCCGAACCACCTCAACTGGCTCCTTTCTACGCAAAGAAGCAGCGGCTCTACTCCGAGTCCCTCACGAATGGCTGAACTTCTCACCCTATCCCTAAGGGAGATGCCAGCCACCCTCCGGAGGAGACTCATTTCCGCCGCTTGTATCCGCGATCTCGTTCTTTCGGTCGGTTGATATGATATTGCGCTATATAAACAAAATTAAATTTAATTGACCTCTCCGGGAACCATCACCTTATCGTGGTGGAGAGGTTTGTGTGTCCCTATGAACCTGGGGGCTGTGTTGTCTGGAACCTTGTGTTCCTGGTAGGGTCTCCCATGGCAAATTGGTCTCGGGCGAGGGGCCGGACAAAGAATGGTTCAAAAACCCTCATGGGTAGAACTATAAGAGAGGATGATACCCGGCCCGGAGGAAGCCCGGGGTCCCCTTCTGGAGCCAGGCCCAGGAGGAGGACCCGTCAGCGAGCGCCTGGTGGCCGGGCTTGCCACGGAGCCCGGCAGGGCATAGCCCGAAAAAGCTACGTGGACAACACCAACATCTCTCCTTCTCCGTCCCGTGGGCTCACCACCCGCGGGAAAAACCAAGGGGGTCGGGTGCGCTGCCAGAAAGGTGGCAGTGAAGGCAGAGGTTTGACGGATCGGACCCGGGTGGCAGAGGCTGGCTTTGGGGACGTGGAACGTCACCTCTCTGGGAGGGAAGGAGCCGGAGCTTGTGCGGGAGGTGGAGCGCTACCAGCTGGATCTGGTGGGGCTTACCTCTACGCACAGCCTCGGCTCTGGAACCTCACTCCTGGATAGGGGTTGGACTCTATTCTCTATGTTGGAGTTCACCCCAGTGGACGAGAGGGTCGCCTCCCTACGCCTGCGGGTCATGGGGGGGAAAACTCTGACTGTTGTCTGTGCCTATGCACCGAACAGCAGTTCGGAGTATTCGGCCTTTTTGGAGACCCTGGATGGAGCCTTGTATGGGGCTCCTGAGGGGGACTCTGTAGTCTTGCTGGGGGACTTCAACACACATGTGGGCAATGATGGAGACACTTGGAGAGGTGTGATTGGGAGGAACGACCTCCCTGATCTGAACCTGAGTGGTGGCTTGTTATTGGACCAGTCCAGTGCTAGTCATGGAATGGCCATAACAAACACCATGTTCGAACATAAGGATGCTCATAAGTGTACCTGGTACCAGAGCACCCTAGGCAGAAGGTCAATGATCAATTTTGTTATCATATCATCGGACCTGAGGCCATATGTTTTGGACACTCGGGTGAAGAGGGGGGCAGAGCTGTCAACTGGTGGTGAGTTGGGTCAGGTGGCGGGGGAAGCCTTTGGACAGACCTGGTAAGCCCAAACGTGTAGTGCGGGTGAACTGGGAACGTCTGGAGGAGTCCCCGGTCCGGGAGGCCTTCAAGTCACACCTCCGGCGGGGCTTTTCTGGCATCCCTGTGGAGGCTGGCGGCATTGAACCGGAGGGGGCGATGTTCAAAGCCTCCATTGCTAAAGCTGCGTCTGAAAGCTGTGGTCTCAAGGTCTTAGGTGCCTCAAGGGGCTGTAACCCTCGAACATCCTGGTGGACACCGGTGGTCAGGGGAGCCGTCCGATTGAAGAAGGAGGCCTTCTGAGGTATGCTATCCCGGGAGACTCCGGAGGCAGTTGCAAGGTACCGACATCAAGGACTGCAGCCTCGGCCGTGGCAGAGGCAAAGCAGCGGGTGTGGGAGGAGTTCGGAGAAACCATGGAGAAGGACTTTCGGCTGGCACCAAAGCGGTTCTGGAAGACCATCTGACACCTCAGGAGGGGATAGCAGGGAACAATCCAAGCTGTATACAGTAAGGATGGGACGTTGTTGACCTCAACTGACAAGGTGATTGGGAGGTGGAAGGAACACTTTGAGGAACTCCTGAACCCGACAAACCCACCCTCAATAGTAGAGACAGAGCTGGAGGATGATGGGGGATAAGCATCAATCTCCCTGGCGGAGGTCACTGAGGTAGTCAAACAACTCCACAGTGGCAAAGCCCCAGGGGTTGATGAGATCCGCCCAGAAATGCTGAAGGCTCTGGTGTTGAGGGACTGTCATGGATGACACGTCTTATCAACATTGCGTGGAAGTCGGGGACAGTACCTAAGGAGTGGCAGACCGGGGTGGTGGTTCCCCTGTTCAAAAAGGGGGACCGGAGAGTGTGTGCCAACTACAGAGGCATCACATTACTCAGCCTCCGGGAAAGTATACTCCAGGGTGCTGGAAAGGAGGGTTCGACCGATAGTCAAACCTCGGATTGAGGAGGAACAATGCGGTTTCCGGACTGGTCGTGGAACAACGGACCAGCTTTTTACCCTCGCAAGGATCTTTGAGGGGGCCTGGGAGTATGCCAATCCGGTCTACACGTGTTTTGTGGACTTGGAGAAGGCGTATGATCGGGTTCCCCAGGAGATACTGTGGGAGGTGCTGCGAGAGTATGGGGTGAGGGGGTCTCTACTCAGGGCCATCCAATCTCTGTACTCCCAAAGCGAGAGCTGTGTCCGGGTCTTCGGCAGTAAGTCGGACTCGTTTCCGGTGAGGGTTGGCCTCCTCCAAGGCTGCGCTTTGTCACCTATCCTGTTTGTGGTATTCATGGACAGGATCTCACGGCGTAGCCGCGGGGGACCATCCTGTATACAGGGGCTGCGGGTTGGTGGGCAGAAGATTGCATCACTGCTTTTTGCAGATGATGTGGTCCTGATGGCATCATCGGTCTGCGACCTGCAGCACTCATTGGATCGGTTCGCAGCCGAGTGTGAAGCGGCTGGGATGAGGATCAGCACCTCCAAATCTGAGGCCATGGTTCTCAGCAGGAAACCGATGGATTGTCTACTCCAAGTAGGGAATGAGTCTTTACCCCAAGTGAAGGAGTTCAAGTATCTCGGGGTCTTGTTCTTGAGTGAGGGGAAAATGAAACGAGAGATGGGCCGGAGAATTGGAGCAGCGGGTGCGGTGTTGCAGTTGCTTTATCGCACCGTTGTGACGAAGAGAGAGCTGAGCCAGAAGGCAAAGCTCTCAATCTACCGGTCTATCTTCGTTCCTACTCTCACCTATGGTCATGAAGGGTGGGTCATGACCGAAAGAACGAGATCGCGGATACAAGCGGCGGAAATGAGTTTACTCCGGAGGGTGGCTGGCCTTAGGGATAGGGTGAGAAGTTCAGCCATTCGTGAGGGACTCGGAGTAGAGCCGCTGCTTCTTTGCGTAGAAAGGAGCCAGTTGAGGTGATTCCGGCATCTAGTAAGGATTCCACCTGGCCGCCTCCCTAGGGGGGTGTTCCAGGCAAGTCCAGCTGGGCGGAGGCCGCGGGGCAGACCTAGGACCAGGTGGAGGGATTATATCTCCACACTGGCCTGGGAACGCCTTGGAATCCCCCAGTCAGAGCTGGTTAATGTGGCCCGGGAAAGGGAAGTTTGGGATGTCCTGCTGGAACTGCTACCTCCGCGACCCGACCCCGGACAAAGCGGATGAAGATGAAGAAAATTGAATTGAAAGCTTAACAGAAGTGATTTGGCTGAACATAAAATGACTGCCAACAATACCAACACCAAATAAAATATAAACTGATTCTTATGAACACTCTCAACACAATGTATTTTTTCTTTTTTTTTTGTTTTGTCCTTTTTTGGGGGGCTAAATGAACTGCTAAAGGTGCAACACTGCCCCAACTTAAAACTGTTCAACACATGTTTAAACTAATATATATATTTATCTATTTTTACGTTAATGACCCATTCCATCCCGCGCTTTCTTAATTTGAATTTCTGATGAGATGGGTGCGCCTGCTTTCTTGCAACTAATTGATCGAAACGAGGAACACATGGTGACAATGCCACTCGAAGTGTGTTTTCAGAGACAAGCCTATTCTGATATTTTGTCTTTGTTGCTGTGAGGTGAGAAAATGCTGTTTCACACAGATAGGTGGAATGGAATGGCAAAATGGTTTCGACTGCCATCTCACTTAGATGGGGATATTCCTCAAAGCACGAGAGCCAGAATTCTGACAGTGAAAGCCGACCGAATCTTGAGTGTAGACCTGCATCGCACGAAAGTTCCAAAAGTGTGTCTTGCGTAAAGGGTGAAAGATCACTTAACTCTGGATTGGCAAACGGATCTCATACCCATTGCTTCTCTGAGAGATGGGATTTTGAAGGGAAGTACAACTGGAAATGACCCAGTGTTTCGTTAAGATGGTTAACGATAACTTGTGACACTGGTCGTCCCAGATGCACGCCCTCATCGGAAAGTGAAGACAGACAGTGGAACATGTCGTACACACCCTTACTAACTCTGTTTACCCAGACAGAGAGCTTCTGTTGAAGGCCATGATTTTGTTGTTTGCCTGGAAAATATGACACGCTCTGCCCTGGATCGACAGGTTTAGTTGGTTAAAGTGGTCGAATATGTCAGACAGATAAGCAAGCTTTATAACCCAGGCCTGATCCTGCAGATGTGCGGCAAGACTGGACTGTATGCGAGTCAAGAATGCCTCGATCTCATCTCTCAGCTCATAGACCTTGCTCACCACCTTACCACGTGACAGCCAACGAACGTCAGAGTGAAAGAGCAAGTGAGTATGTTCAGCACCCATCTCGTCACACAACGCAGCGAATATTCGGGAATTTGATGCGTTGGCTTTAATTAAATTCACTATACAAACCACTTGGTTCAGAACTTCATGCAATTCTGTGGACAAACGTTTGGAGGCAAGCACCTCTCGATGGATTACACAGTGTGTTGAATGAACTGATGGACATACTGTTTTTATCCTAGCTACAACGCCAGTGTGCCTACCAGTCATCGCTGCAGTCCCATCCGTACAGACCCCGACACAACGATCCCACAACAACCCGTGCCCTGCAATGTACTCGTCAAGTACGCAAAATATTTCCCCAGCAGTTGTGTTAAGAGGCAACTCTTTACAACACAAGAAATCCTCTTTGAACTGTCCTTCGTGAGCACACCTGATGTACGGACCCAACACCTCAGAGCAAGCACTGACTAGTGAGGGCATAATTAGCCTTTCTCCCATTGTGAATGGAGCCTGACATTTGGAAATGTGGCGTGAAATTATGTACGATGCTTTTGCAAGTTTTTCTTTTTCTGTTAAATAGTTTTTGAGTAATTTAGTTTGATTCGCCAATTCGGTCCTTTTCCTGATAAAGAATTACTCTGATTTGTCTTTGAGATGTGCATGTTTAGTCTCCAAATGTCGGCGCAATTTCGAAGGTTTCATAGCCTCGCTGGTAAGCATGGTTTGGCAAATGACACAGACTGGCTTTGGGGGGAAGGTGTCGCTGGAAATGAAACCAAATTTAATGTAAGAGTAGTTATAATTACGGGTAAAAGGATGACATTTTTTTGCTTCTGGATCAGAAGTTACATTAGCATTGCTGGATACTGGTTCTTTCCTAAAAAAGGAATCTAAACTAGCTTGTTTGGAGCATGCCATGACTAGCTTACAGTTCAGGTAGCGTGCAATTGAATGGATTCTGAAATGAGCTGTTTATTACTATTAAACAAATAAAACATCCATAAAAACGTTTTACATTTAGTTAACGTAATTTATTTAAGCTTAAAACAAAAGGGAACAATTCAACAAATCACAATGGCGAAAAATAAATGGTCAGTGATTGGTAGTTGGGCACAATGACTGTCATGCGCAGTTCACTTCTGTCACTGTCTCGCTGCTGTGCAGACGTTTGCTGTTGACAGTGCTGACTTAAGTATTCATTGTTATTATAAAACGGCAATATCCAGCCATCTGCAATCACAATATAAAGACCAACAACAGTAACATATCTAGGTGGTAGATGTAAAAGGGTGGAAATGGTTTATTTGTAATTAAGACTTTTAGAAGCGAATGGTAGGTGGAATGTTCGAAGTGTGCGAAACTTTTAAAGCAACGCACGCAGAAATGGCGTCCATGTAACCATGGAAACTTGCTCTCCCCCTTACTCCTGCCTGGCTGCCTAAACTGGCTTGCAATCACAATTGTAGTGCACACACAGTATTTAGAGGAGAGATCGCCGCCTTCACGAGTTTTCTCAACTCCCAGTGCCTCCTCTCCATTCATTCCCTATGTAAATAGTTAAACTTTTGCTTAAGCGCGGTGCTCGTTAATGTCACTTTTTTTAGAGACTCTAAACCTATTTTGACTTGTGCTCTGCGGACCGGCAGTTACCTCGTCGCGGACCGGACCAGGGTTTGAGAAACGCTGCTACGGGTTACATAACGTAAACAACTTAACGATGTCTATCTAAAATATATTCTTCTCTTACAACTTGTAGTCATGGCAAATGTTAGTTGGTTAACTAATTTATACATTTAAGGGCCAGGCTTAACATATTTGGTTTATGTGACGGGACCTTTTTCATGGATATGCGCAGCATGCAAATATTATTAACAACACTGGCACAAAAACCACATTCTTGTCGATGTAGAAGCGGCAGCATGTGCATAATATTACGTTTACTTGTAACTTTGTTTCAGTTCGTAGTGTTCTGTTTAAATGAATGGGTACCAGTGCAACCCACTACACTACATAGGCTATCTCTTCTAATCGCACAAATCATTTTAAAACTTATCAAAACTGTCGCACTGTGCAGCCCTGCGACATTAAATCAACAGTAGTGCTGTCTTCAGTGTAAATGCTTGTTTATCAGATTTCAGCAGTGTGCTATTCTCAAATCCTTACATTGGTTACTCTAGTGTACAATGCTACACTAAACAAATTGTCAGCAAAGCAAAGGCTTGTTGACCAACCTGATTGTCCTAATGAAGGCAGTACGTTTATTTTCCTCATCATGAGACTTGTAGGGTAACTACGTTACTTCATCGATTACTCCCTTAAAAAAGTAATGCGTTACTAACGTTTGTAACTTTTGCGTTTGCTAATTTACTCAAACTCTTAAGTTTAGGCTTTATTTTTTATCCCACACTGCTAACTTGTGATCGTTCTGTGGTAGGCCTACTTTTTATTTACCAACAGGCCCCAATATACATATATTTTAAAACAGCAACACAAATAATAATCTAATAAACCTTAAACCACACTCAAAATATTTGTTCAATTTATTTATTCTAGTCTCAAATGGCCAACCAACAAGCCTCAAAACTCACGATTTGCATTCCCAGCTCAAAATAATATTCCCACATTCAAAGCGGACAAAATAAAAATGATACGAGTTTCACAAAATGCTCAGCAATGAACGTTTTTAAGTTTAAAGTAACAATATATTTCCCGTACTGTTTGTGTCCAAGCCACCCTCCAGATCAGCCGAGCAAACAGTAAATTTTGTTCAAGCTGCTGTGACTTTAGCTAGCCAGTATGCCAAGTTTACCTAGCTAACAACTACAACCACTAAAGTCGAGCGCTTAGCAAATGTTCATTACCAGTTTAGTTACCACAGTTTCCTCCAGAACCAAAACGTAGGAATTTAGAATACCAGAGGCACCCCTTAAAAAGTATTTACTTCGTCATGAAACATACTTAGGAAACAATACAGATTTACATAACATTAGCAAATCCTAAATAGCGTGTGTGGTTCGCTGTAACCTTCTTCCTCACGCTAATGAAATAACATTTAGGGGGCATAAGCAGGGGGGCTATACAGAACGGTGAGCTCCTTAACGCACGCAGAAATATAAACAGGAAAGAGTCACTTTTGAGCATAAACAGTAAAGAGTGACCAGGAGGCAAAATAAAATGCACATTTGTTATCGGTAAAATGGGGAAAATAACAGTAACTAGTAACGGACCCATTTCAATTTTCCGTAACTGTAATTTAGTTACTCAAATGTGAATAATAACAGCGGTACTTTACTAGTTACCACGAATAGTAGTGAAATTACGGTAGTCCCAACACTGTCGTACTCCTAGCCATGAATTTCCAGTTTGTGCTCCATTCTCCAATGATGTCCTTCATTGCAGAATCGTGTATCCAGGGCTAGTGCTAATGCTAACTGGAAACTAGCTAACTCGCTATGTAAAAACAATACGGTGCTGCCAGATTCTCACAGGCGCATTCGTGCATATGACCTGAACTGTTGGCGTGGTGTTTTGTTATTTATGATTTAGCCTTCCCACTTCTGACATCATGTTTTAATGTCAAATAAGGCGATGGAGTCACTGCAGCAGTTGACAACTGGTGGTCGGCGTAATAATAATAACCAAGACAGTCGGTACAAACGTAACAACATGCAAATACATAACATTAACGCTAGATGGCGGTATAAGCCCGTGGAAACTCTACCGGTCAAAACCCTCTCCCCAGTCATTTCAATGGGGCCAAAAAAACGATTAAAAATAATAATTAAAAACATAACACGTGAACCGATCACTTAGATATATAGACGCGCACAGGACAGCTTTAACCAACCTTTGGGCACTCGAATGTAATCAATAGGGTCAAAACAGCAGGCGTAGTTAAGGCGCCAAAAATAGTCCCAGTAATAATAATAATAATAAGAAGAAGAAGAAGAAGAAGAAGAACATGACTTTGCGGTAACAGTATGTGATTGTATGACGCAATCACATAATAATAAAAAGAAACAACTATTAACATATATGCACACATTTATAACGAATCCAAGTGAGATCACAAGGAGAGCCAGTTGTCCCCCTGCTGCATTGGGGGTGTAAGCTACTGTTGACTCACAGGAAAAGTTTGCTTTCTCTTGAAGTACACAGGGCCCCAGCATACTTCAAGAGAAAGCAAACTGTTTCTGTTTGTTTTTTTATTTCTCGCTGGTACACCGAGGCTGTACTTATTCGTTTTTGACTTGAGTTCACGATAGCTTATACAGCAGGGAAGTCAAATACATTACTGGTGGAGCCAAACACACTCGGTGGTTCTTTATGATCGCTAGGAAAATGGGCTGTGCAGCAGGCCACGAACGAACAAACAAGCAAAGCAACATCTTTTCAACGTCTGCTAGTGTTTGCTCGCTTGCTTACATAATGTACATATTTTTGAATTGCAGCCCCAGTACCTACAGTACTGTTAGAAAACTAGGACCGTCACGTTTTCAGAACTGGCATTTCCTTGGTAACGAAGTATCGGTATCACATCCCTAGTCTTCTGCAGTGCATATTAAAAATGTTCAGAGAACGAAGAGAAGACGTTTTTCTAGAGCTTGATCTGGAATCAAGATTTTACCCAGAGAAAGGAAAAGCAAGACATGCAGCAGCTGTGCAGTAACATTTGCGATACACACCATAATCAAGGTTAGAGATATACCTATCTTTTTTAAAAGATATGCTACTTTTTGGCTTGCTAATTTAAATTTACTATGGGTAGGCTAGACAAACGTAACAGCTCCAATGTAACCAATGACAGCACATTCACGCAGCTGTGTAGAAATTAGCGCAGTGTAGCGTTTTGAAACTGTTTGAATTGACACAAATATAAAGTTTTTGTTGGTCTGAGTCTTTCAAGACATACAAGAGTAGAGCTTAGTTTCACAACATATAAGTGTTAATATCTATACCAGCTCTTGCTAATTCACAGTTAGCTTCCAAATAGCGTAGGTTTTGTTCTTACTCGAAAAAATCCTTAACTTTAAGCAGTTCAATACAAAAACACATGTTTTATTTAATATCAAACGATTGATGAATTAGTTTAAGCACATATCCTTAAGCCACTGCTATTCAATCTTTCCATATTTCTACCGCTATAACATCAGTTGTCATTTTAAAACTCACCACTGCGCGGTGGTAGACGCTGAACAGTTAGAATCTGCCTTTTTTAGATCAGAACGGCCAGTCAAAAATGGTGCGTCCCTAGCGTTTAAGCCAAATTTCCGGTCCCTTCCCATAATATTAAACGGTCAAACTTCGACTCATTTTCAAGACAACCCCTCTCGGGACCTGACCTTGAGCGACGGCTCTGATCAGTCATATATAAATTACCTGAAATGTGCTTCAAATACTTTAATTGTGTTGCTACTACCCCAAACTGCATCCGTCGCTTGACAGCTTTTCACAGGACAGAGAAGGAGGTCTCATTCAGGAGTGAGCCAAATATCAGATCAATCGCTTCATGGAAATTAGAGATCTGCCCCCTCAAAGCATGTGATACTTTTGATGCTTTGAAGTTCTTCACTTGTGCCCGGACAGCGGTTAGAGCGATACCTTTCTCCAGTAATTTAATTTGGTTTGTGACGGGAAAACAATATAGAGAGACATAATCTCAGTGTGTGTGTTCATTGGTTTTTCATAATTTTGTTATGCCCTAACAGCATGTCCGGGAAAATATGAACTGTTGTTGATTATTTCAGTAGAAATTGAAATGATGCATCTGTGCCTGTAGCAAGCACTACTACTAGCTTGCTAGCTAGTTTGTTTAAGTTTTGTTTAGAATTCAGTCGCGTTGATTGAAATCCATAAAGCGAGAATTTTTTATGTTTTTTGTATGGTTATGTCAGTCGGTTTGGCTACGATTACATAGGCCTATCGCCTAACGCATTAAATTTAAACTTTTCATACCCTTACTGGTCGATTGGTTGTGAATGTAAGTGATGCATTGGGAACGTTGTATGTGCCAAGCTAGTTGTTAAATTAATGTTGTGGGGTCATTTTAAGTATCAAGGTAATTCATTTGTTAAGGCTATATTAATGTACCTAGTGGATTTGAAAAAAGTTTCATTTAAAATACTTCTCCTAATAAAGAACTTAATGTGTATGATAAGCGATCCTATCAATTGTCATATACAACATATATGTATATATATCAACATATACATTATTTTTCCCAGACAAAGAAGTAAACTAATGTCAAAGTTGGCCATAGAAGGTTTGAGCTTTCGGAAGACACCGCTTGGCTACCCCAAAGTATCAACTGTAAAATAAAAACCTTTTTCCGACACTAAAACTGTGACTTTTAGATCAATTGAAAATGTATTAATTTGTTTTTATTAATAAACGTTTAGTAAGTAACACAAATTTGGAGCATTCGCTGTTTAATCACTTGATTTAAAAAAAACTGAAAACACATTTGTCCTGTCTACTATGGGTAGTTTATCTGTAGGTGACTTTTGCGACCCCAACCGTTTGCTTGATGCAATTACTTTCCCTAACCGTCGCAAAGAAGACGTGCAGGATGCTGGTGGTCACTGCCCATTGCTAGCATGATCAACTACTATACTCCAACCATGGGAATCTCTTCCTGATTTAGTGACGCACTTCATTGTGCCATAAAGCAATTCGTCACAGGTTCCCGAGAGATCGTACCCGGAGGCAGACAAAATGAGTATCAAATATTGAGACTTCAAGAGGACTGATCTGAACTGCGATTTTTTTATTCTCCCATAGACATTTCAATGTACAATCAGAAGAAATGTATTGATAATAAATACACTTTTTTTTTTTTAAGTTACCAATAGTTCCTTTAAGTAGGAATATATGAAGATTGATGTTCCATGTTTTTTTTGGGATGGGTTGGTTACCTGCAGTGCACGATTATGGGGTGGTTGCCAGACTGTTGCTGCTGCTTCTGAACAGCAGCGATGATGTTGATCATTCCTTTCCCGTCAGTCGGGATGCCCACCTCGGGCCAGCCATGGAAGTGGAATTGCCTCACAATTCTGGCCTTGTTCTCCTGTGCACAGCCATTCACAAATTTGCACACAAACGCACCCGCACACACAAAGTTAGTGTAAATAACCGTTTCTTAGATTGACATTAATTTATATGTAGCATGTAGAAACATATTGTGAACTCAAAGAATGATTCAATGTGCACAAGGCTTATACACATTTCTTCTGATTTTCAATCTAGTGTTAAACCGGCTGAGGCCTCAGTGAGCACATTTACCCTGTTGTTGGTTACCAGGAGGTCGCGGACCGTGTAGCTCTCACTCTCCTCCTCTCTTTTCAACTCAGTGGAGATGTCTCCGTGCACCACCACTCCATCGCTGGGCCAGTACTGGGCACACTTCTCCTACACAAAGGGGGAGAAGAAGGAAGGGTCAGTCAGTCGACACTGTTTTGATTGGGAGAATTATTTTTTAATATTCAGAACACAAGAATCATGCAAAAGAAGAACTCAGAGTACACAAACTGGACAGCATAGTTAGCAAGGTAATTCATCCATCCCCGCCCCCATCACTCCCTCCCTTCCTCCAAACCTGTCCTCTCTCCTCCAGCTCAGTGAGCATGACAATGGAGCAGCTCCTCCACTCCCAGATCATCCTCCAGAAGTCCTCGATGGTGTGCAGCAGGGGGCCCTGGCTGGCCATGTATGAGTCCTTCTGTCGGTAGCCCTGTGTACAGGGACAGGAAGGGACAGAAAAAAGCAACAGCAATGATGGAGGAGTTTAATTCACACATTACTACATAAGTTCTTCCCACCGACATCATTGACCATTTAACCAGGAAACTTCACATTGAGATTAAAAACCTATTTTTACCATGTGAGGCCTCGGCACAAGGCAGCAGCACAATCAACATTTAATAAAACAATAAAAAAATGAAACATTTTCCAACATACAGTCAACATATTGCACTTAACAGTAAGCACATTACATAACGGGTCTTACAAACATGAAATAGTAATATTGTCCAGAAGATTTATAGGCAGAATCAAAGAGCAGTCCGAAAGAGTCACATTTACAACATTGGGAAGGAACAGCTAAATGGGGCAGAGTACATATACGCTCTCTTGTCTATCAAAGTTTGCACCTTGGCTACTTAGAAAAAAAGCGTAAGACTTGTACCTGGGAATTTTAATAGGTGGTAATGATTCTTCTAAACCAGAACATGTTTTTCTTTTACATCTAACTGTAAATTGGTTGCTGCCACATTTTTACCTGTCCTTGACTATGGTGATATTCTTTACATGCATGCTTTTGGTGCGAACTTTGACAAGCAAAATTTCTGTGCATTGGTCAGCCATAATGGACGAGATATCGAGCGGCTCTTTTTTAGATAGGGCATGGGGATGCACATTTTGGATAAATCTTATAACCGATAGCCAACACTCGATTAACGGTTAACTGATAAGCCAAAGTTCGATGTTACCAGGATGCAGATCTAGCGCTGTGACAACATTGACTCGCACCCAAGACCTGGTCATATTATTGATAAAACCACTTAGTAGAGTTTCTAGTTTGCGTGCAGTCTAACATTTGGCGTTAGTACTGCTACTAAAAAGAGTATTACACATCTTGCAACGGGCTTCACTCTCACTCTTAAGAACGATATGGTCCCAAACCGGGCTACATTTTGCACGCTTAATTGTTCTTCTTTCAAAGGTAATGTCACCCAAAAACAACAACGAATTTGTTGTTCCCCTCTTATTATAAAGAACTGGACAAGTGAGAGAAGTTCCATAATGATGTTCTTAATTCCGAACACTGATAAAGCGCATTCTGAGAAAGCACACCCAATGACGTCAGAGGGTGTATTGTTTACATTTACGATCCTAAAAATGTATGTACCTTGCATACCTAAAAATGTATGTTTTGCATTCCGTGAAGAATCTGTACAATCACGATCGCTGTATTAACCAACATGGGAACAGATATGTTTGTCCTCTTCTCAAGGAGCCATTTGGCATGTTTCAGCAATGTGTCTATTGTTCTCTACATTAGAAGATAGACACGCTCCTCCAACTGTTAATTTTCTAAAACACTACAACAAGCAAGTGGGCCGTCCTTCATGTTCCGAAAACGTAGCTAGCTAGCTAACTGTTTGTTTACAACCTGATGTTAAAGCATGGTCAACCAATCGTGAGACATGCCCCATTTCCTAGAGTATGGTGATATAATTCTCTAGGATTTCTAGGTGTTGTGGTCAACTGTGAATGGCCAAACTACATTTGAATGCAAAGCTTGAAAAATAACAAACGTGTTTAAAATCCTCTAGCTTGAGATTATTTTGTTATTTAAGGCACAGATGTACTGTAATTAACATTTGAAGCAAAATATTAAGTGAAAAGTTGGGGTGAAATTCCCCTTTAAGCAAATGATAATAACGGGAGTTTGAGAGGTGAAATACTCCCAATAACGATTGGCAATTGGATAATTGTGGTAAAGCACAAAGCACTGAAAAAAATATAAACTCACCATAAGCATGCAATTTCATACCTGCTTATTTAGAAATTTATTTTTTAATTAACCAATTAGCCGTTAACATTAGTTGGCCAAATCCTTATTGACGGTTAACTGACAGTGGGTTAATTGTTAGCAATTTAAAATTTTCATAGAAGATTGGACTGTACAATGTTAAAAGCAGATTGCAGGTTTTTATGAACAGAGGATAAAGTAGCGGCACAACAATAAATTACTATCATCAGCATACTTATGTAGTGTCCCATCTGACACTTGGTCACCCGTTGTTACTATAAATAGTGAATAAAAGAGGCCTCAGCACTGAGCCTTGGGGGAGTCGGCTCGGCTCGCTTTTGGTGTAAAAGGGCTACTCAACCCGGGTTATAATCAAGAAATTGGTTTAGGACCTGTGCATCAGTATTTAACAAACATTGTGTAAAATGCGACAAGAAGCAACAATGCATATGGCTAGCTAAGGTCAGTGTAATTTCTCTTTAATAAACAATGCCGTCGTCCAAAAGCATTTTCAACCACCATCATCGCAGAATGAAGGATGTGAGTGATGTGAATTTGTTTTGCTGTAAGGTGACGATGCTGGGTGAATCATTGTATTAACCAGTAAGTGGGTATTTGCTGCAACTGTGCTTCCACAATCTCCACTTTCAATGACATAGCAACGCGACAACCATACACTGTTCTATCTCTATGGCGACGTCTCCGTTCAGTAGTGACGTACAAGCAAGTAACTTGCCTACCCGGGTCGTGTGTGTGAACGGTGTTAACTTGGGTCTTTTCCGGGACCAAAGTGTGGTGTGAATGGGTTCAACGAGGGTCGGACCCATGTTGATGACCCGGGTAAGACCCGGGTTGTCTGTGTGAAAGGGGTATTAGAAATGGGTCTACAGTATAGTTGTTCAACAGAAAAAAAGGGCAACAGCCTGCCCTTTTTAACAGGGGGAGGACGAAGGCAGATTTTCGTATCTTTGGATTCGCATTGTACTCCAGTGGGAGGTTCAAAGGTTAGGTACATGGTTCAGCTATAAAATCAGTTCAACATAGGATCAAGTCGAAGTCACTGTAGTGCCATTTGAGAGGATTGGCATGGATGTTATGAATGCAATTTAAGACCCATGTCATGTCGGCACTAGCAAAAAAAAGTATGAAGCATATGAAGGATTTGACCAGAATTACTTGCAAAGTAAATTAATTTATTTACATTCAACTTTGATGCTCCCGATGTGAACAAAAAACAATATTGGGTGATGACTTTTTATGACAACTTTGTTTTCTGTAATGCTTTTATACCAAAAGTTCCTAATTTTATAGTTTTCATGCACAAGGAAAAGCAGGCTTTAAATTCTTAATTTCTAATGGCTTCAACTAAGTACTGAATGCACTGTTCTCATGGATTAAATCACATAGGGTGTACACACTGTCTGGCTTTTTATTTAATGAAAATGTTTCATGGGACTGGTGTAACAAATCATTTTATACCTTGTTACAAAGTGCTCATTTTACAAAAACACAGCAGTAAATGCTTGACATAACGCTGCCATCTCAAATGTAAAAAGTTAGCACATATATTAACTGCGTTTGTTTTGGGGACCAGCATTGTAAACCTCTGTAGTTTATAACTATTATAATTTTTTTGGGTTCATAGCCAGGCATAACATTGGGTTCGGGGTTTCTGTTGTTTTTGTGATCACATACGCTTATTGCCTTCCGGCAGAATATGAATATATTCCTCTTTTAGCCACACAATAGGTTTAGCTTGGGAGCAATTCAGGGCCGGTTCTAGAATGCATTCTATCAGGGGGCAATGGCTGATGGTGAGGGGGCAGCATAATTATAATGCAGCAGTTTGTTAATAAATATTACACAGAACCAAATCCAAACAATTTGCCAATAAGACATATCTGACAGGTTTCAAATGGGTTGAATAGTTTTTTGCAATATGATACAGACCTTTTACACCCTATTAAGTGGTCTTTTATTGATGTATTTTCTTATATAAATTTTTCCTTTCCTAGGCTATGATCTTTCCAACAGGGTTATTAAACAATTCTTCCCTTTATGTCCAAATAAGTAGAATTTCTTCATTTTCTTTTTAAGTCACCAGATTTCTTTTCCCCCCTTTTTCAGATTTCTTTTCTTTACTCTGTGATCCTTTCTTTTCACAGCCACAACATAAACCTCCTATCCCTTGTAAATGCCACATCACATTCCTCCATATCTAGACTACTTTTCTTGCTGTGCTGAAGTTTCCCTGTGCTGTGTCCACTGGCACTAACGTTAGTTGAGGCACAGTCACGATATGCAGATGGTGCGTGCTAGCTAGCTGTTGCTAGTAGTAGAGAGCAGGGACAGCGATCCATCAATCCATTTTGACGCACATAACCCTATAAAGTATGCATTGGAAGCAGTGTGAGGTTTACAGATTGTAAAATTAAACATTGTAAATTTGAATTGACAAAGCGAGGTATGATGTCCAACTCTGCCAGTGCCCCTATACAAACACAGTTGGATAGTTAAAATTAATAGTACAGTAATGCTGCTTGCGTGTGGTAACAAGACTATGCAACGGAGTAGTGTAGTGACATAGTGAAATGATAGCAAGTTCAACATGATTTTTTTTATATGGCCAGATCAACTAATCAGATATAAGTAAACTTTGATTATTTCTATATGCAGACGGAGCATTTGGTGGGGCAGTATTGACGCAATCATATACTGTTATCGTTAAGTCTTATTATGTGATTGCGTCAGCATGATGCAATCATATACTGTTATCGCAAAGTCATATTTTTATTAGGCCTATTTTTGGCGCCTTAACTATGCCCACAGTTTTGACCCAATCGATTCCATTCCAGTGCCCAGATGTCATGGGTATTGCAGTCCAGTGCGCGTGTATACAGCCATGTGATTGGTTCACATGTTATATTTTTTATTATTATTTTTAATCGGTTTTTGGCCCATTGAAATGACTGGGGAGAGGGTTTTGACTGGGAGAGAGTTTTCACGGGCATATACCACCATCTAGCGTTGATGTTATGTATTTGCAAGTTGTTATGTTTGTATACTGACTGTCGTGGCTACGCCTAATACCAGTTGTTAACTGCATGAATAACTGTCTGGTTATTTGACATGTAAAAATGGCGTCAGAAGTGGGATTGCTAACTCATAAATAACAAAAACATTGTGCCAACAGTTCCCCCCTCCTGCTGTAATGTTGACAGTTGCATGGTGTTTCATGTTCACTATGAAGCAAATCAAGAAGTGAGTGTTATTGAAATAATAAATGCTTAGAATAGTCAATGATGCAAACCACAACGCATGCCGCATTGACTGTGTGGTGAACTAACAATTCTTAAAGATGACAAAGTCATTGAACAAAGGCAACGCAACACTAGATATCATTTTTACATTATGGAATGTCATACGCTAAGCCATGTCAGCTTCAAAGCCTATTAGCCTATACATTTCATAGTTCCATTTTCTTCATGCTAAGATAATAATTGCGTAATTCAAGAATTCGCGTTTTGGATTGGTTTTGAAACATGATAGGTAAGCCGTGTAGACATTTAGCAAAACTTAACGCTACTTAAGATGTTAATTCTAATGATGTCACTCTCCCTTCTAACATCTTGGATGTCCGACAATTTCTTAAATTAAATGATAAAACTGAGGTAGGCTACTTGTGTTTTTACCAGAGGATATTAATTATCTAGCTTGTATGCATGTACTGTATATGTTAACCAACATTTTATTGCGGTCACTAGATGGCAGTATACACAAGGGTATGATTCATCTTGGTCCTTCATTCCAGCTCCCCTCAAGGCTTAGTGTTCTGTTCGATTAAGCTATTAAAAGTCTTGCTTTTACTTTCTGAAGTTTCTAATTGTTAGGTGTTCTGGTATTTCGTTTTGTCACTTTTAGAATAACCGGATGTCAGTAACAGGAAGTGACGTCATGAATTAGAAAATCGGGAACGCAGTGAGCACTATCTTTAGAGCTGTTGTTTTATCTTAGCAAATCCAGTGGAATCTGCATACATCTTATGCCTTTGATAGCATCTTAAATACGTATTAATATTAATATTGTTATATACAATCGCAGATCATTATTGTTTAGATATTGTTCCATTTGGTGAAGATTGATGCTACCAAATCTGAGTTACCTTTGCTAAGGGCTACACTGTTTCTAAACAATTGGAATCCATATAAGGATGAACACATCATTTAGTACACTTTAAAATATGATGTCACATATATTTCATTTGAAGTTAATAGATAATAAATACATAAAACAGTTTACAGTAAAAATATTAAGAGGATTTAATTAATATTAAGGATTGAGATGATGTTTACATTTTGTATATCTGTACATGTAAGAAGTATAAATAGCAGTGCTTGTGCTTTTTGTATGTTTTAGTTTCACCTTTCCTTGCAACATCACTAAACCTGTGGGCAAGAGGACATTGTCTTCAGAGTCGTGATGTTAGGAAGGAGTTTACCTGACTGCCAAATTATATAAAGCACATATAACGAGGGCAGCACACTTAGTATAATACAATTGTAATTATAATTAGCATAGTACAGTGCATCTGGAAAGTATTCATACCCCCTTCACTCTTTCCACATTTTATTATGTTACAGCCTAATTCCAAAATGTATTAAAAAAAAAAATTCCTCAACATTCTACACACAATACTGCATAATGACAAAGTGAAAAATGTTTTTTTTTATTTTTTGCAAATATATTAAAAATAAAAAAATAAAATATCACAAGTATTCACACCCTTTACTCAATACATTGTTGAAGCACCTTTGGCAGCAATTAAAGCCTCAAGTCTTCTTGAGAATGATGCTACAAGCTTGCCACACCTATTTTGGGGCAGTTTCTCCAATTCTTCTTTGCAGATCGTCTCAAGCTCCATCAGGTTGGATGGGGAGCGTCGGTGCACAGCCATTTTCAGATCTCTCCAAAGTTCAATCGGGTTCAAGTCTGGGCTCTGGCTGGGCCACTCAGGGACATTCACAGACTTGTCCCAAAGCCACTCCTTTGTTATTTTGGCTGTGTGCTTAGGGTCGTTGTCCTGTTGGAAGGTCAACCTTCGCCCCAGTCTGAGGTCCAGAACGCTCTGGAGCAGGTTTTCATCAAGGATCTCGCTGTACATTGCTGCATTCATCTTTCCCTTGATCCTGACTAGTCTTCCAGTTCCTGCTGCTGAAAAACACCCCCACAGCATGATGCTGCCACCACCATGCTTCACTGTAGGGATGGTATTGGCCAGGTGATGAGCAGTGCCTGGTTTCCTCCAGACATGACGCTTGGCATTCAGACCAAAGAGTTCAATCTTGGTTTCATCAGACCAGAGAATTTTGTTTCTCATGGTCTGAGAGTCCTTTAGGTGCCTTTTGGCAAACTCCATGCGGGCTGTCGTGCCTTTTACTGAGGAGTGGCTTCCATCTGGTAACTCTACCATAAAGGCCTGATTGGTGGAGTGCAGCAGAGATGGTTGTCCTTCTGGCAGGTTCTCCCATCTCCACAGAGGAACACTGGAGCTCTGTCAGAGTGACCATCGGGTTCTTGGTCACCTCCCTGACCAAGGCCCTTCTCCCCCGATTGCTCAGTTTGGCCGGGCGGCCAGCTGTAGGAAGAGTCCTGGTGGTTCCAAACGTCTTCCATTTGCGAATGATGGAGACCACTGTGCTCGTTGGGACCTTCAATGCTGCAGACATTTTTTTTGTACCCTTCCCCAGATCTGTGCCTCGATACAATCCTGTCTCGGAGGTCTACAGACAATTCCTTGGACTTCATAACTTGGTTTGTGCTCTGACATGCACTGTCAACTGTGGGACCATATATAAACAGATGTGTGCCTTTCCAAATCATGTCCAATCAATCAACGAAAATCCCTTAGAAATCTGAGATTAGTCCTTAATGAGTCAAAAACAAAATACATGCTTTTCTCAAAGGCCAAAAAGTTATATTACAAGGTATATAACATTTGCTCCCTTAATGGAGCCCAAATTGAGCGTATTGTAGTTTGCAAGTACTTGGGAATTTCACTAGATGAAAAGTTATCTTTTAAGACGCATGTGCTTGAACTCACAAAGAAGGTGAGGATCAGACTTGGAGCTCTATATAGAATAAGGTCATGCTTTTCACTTGAAAATAGAAAGACAGTTGTAAAATCTACTCTCTTGTCGGTCATGAATTATGGTGATATTGTGTATATTCATGCAGCCCCAACTATTTTAAAGTCTCTTGATAAAGTTTACCACAGTGCTTTGCGTTTTTTAACTGGGGATAGTTTTAGAACTCATCATTGTACACTGTATGCAAAATAGGATGGTCTTCTCTTAGAGATAGGAGAGAAAAACATTGTCTCTTTTTTGTTTACAAAGCATTGCTGGACAAGTTACCTCTTTACCTTACTTCATTATTAAAACACAAATCCAGTAGTCATAGGACACGATAACAGGACTATATCACCCTTGTAAGCCGCAAAGTGAGCACAGATGTTGGTAATTCAATTCAGCTTTCAGATTTTTTGCCTCGGATAAATGGAACAAGATTCAACAGGAATTGAAATTAGAGTAGTTTGTTTCTGTTGAACAATTCCAACTTTTACAGGGGGATTTGGGAGCTGAAGAGTGTTCTTGTTTTGGTTGAAACTTAAAAATTGTGCTGTATTGTAAATATTGTATTGTAAAATTGTTTTTTTATTTTTGCTTATTTTTATTTTGTTTTGTAATTTACATATTCTGCCTTTAAACAGGGCACTGCTGGAAAAAATACCTTGTCTCAGTCGGTTAACCCTGTATAAATGAATTAAATAAATAAAATAAATAATTAAACAAGTGTCTAGCACAGTTTTTCTGGCTACTGCTAAAGGGGAAAAAAACACGTTCTGAAATGCGTGCACGCACACTCAGTGCATGGGGGTGTGTCTTTTAATCTTGCATTAAGGAAGTATTGCAATTGTATGAAATACAGCAAAATATAGGAGATTGTTTATTCCAAAACTCTGTTGTGATTGTCTGGGTATTTTAGCGCTCTTTTTCAAGTCAGTCGGTCAAGATCTCTATTGTTAAAAATCTATTTTTATTTTGTCCATCGATATTTGTTTATACGATTGATGCATCAATGCATCGATCCATCGTCCCAGCCCTAAAATGAAGCCGTAAATATGTTCCCATTTTAGAGATGTTATTAATATTTTTCTCATTAATGATGTATTATTTCACCCAGTTTTTATGAATTGGCCCGACCAATCTTCGGATTAACAGCGGTGCCTGCCGATATAACTGCAATCCGCACATCACTAATTTGAAGGCAACAGTATTCCACACCGGTGAAGATTCTTTATATCACTCACATCAATGAAGGAGGCGTTCACATAGTCTGTGTTCTCCTCTCCTCTCTTGACGGGAATAATGACTCGGTTAAACTCATCTGCAGGACAAGAAAAAAGGCAAAATCTTACTGAGTACTGAGGATGGAGTGATCGGAAGTGGGGGAATCAGAAAGATGTGGTCATTGTGGATTTACAATAAAATACTGCAATGACCTCTTTGTGTGAACACCTGACATTTCAGTGTCAAATTCATAGCTGCACATGGGTGTCAAGTGTGGACCACTCACATGGGATGATTTGAAGAACACGGTTTTTCTTCATGTTGGCAGGTAGGTTGCCAGTTCTCATTTTGTCATTCTGAATTTTTATTGAGGTAAGTTTCTGACAGGAAATAGAGAAAAATATTGGTTTATATGTATTTAAGATACACATACATAAGATGCCCACACCAGTAGGCACCCACTACCCATTTTTCTTCTTAAATGTTATGAACCTTAGCTACACCCACCTTGAACTCTGCCTCCATGCCCCCACAGCCAGCCCCTGGGGAGGGAGCATACAGCTTGGCCAGGTGAGACTCCAGCGAGGTGACCTCCAGCTCTGTGTCTCCGTACAAATAGTGCTCCAACATGGCCTGGAAGATGAACACGTACTGCATCTGGGGAGACATACATGGCGAAGGGGGAATACTTCACTTTTTTGCACAGTATTGCCGAATGCAATGTTTTACAGTGCCAATATAGGTTTAGCTGGTTTAGCTAATGGCTAGCCTTTAGCTGTGGCAGCAAGTTTTTGATAAAACATGTGCCTGCTTTTAGATTACATTGACTTGTTCGAGCTAGCTTCCTCCTTACATCAGTCTGCACCATTTGACAGCGTTGAGCTCGGATGCGGGTGACAAAGCCAAAGACGTCCACTTTCCTCTCTGTATTCATCATGTCCAACATAGCGTCAATCACAATGAAAGTTCCTGTCCTGCCCACACCCGCACTGGGACAGGGAGAGAAAGAGAAAGACACTTGATACAGTGAAAGAAATATAAGAAGACTGATGTGGGTGGACACAAGTAACCAACCAAATGCATTACCATTTGTTAAAATTTTAAATAAGTTTATTTAATCTGAAATGCCATAAATCATGGCTCTTCATCTTGAGGTACAGAATAGTAAGTAATGCTGTGGGATGGGGGTCATGAACATAAGCTATACCTGCAGTGGACCACGATGGCACCTGCGTACTGTGGGTTGCACGCCTTGACCTTTTTGAGGAACTTGAGCATGCCAATGGGTGTGAAGGGGACACCAAAGTCGGGCCAGCTGGTGAAGTGGAACTGGGTGACCAGCCGCTGTGGTTTTTTGCCTGATACATCCCCCACCTGTAGATAGTGAGGGGAAATGTGGCAGGTCGTGAATAACCATTGAAGTAATTGGCTAAGGATATAGATTAACGTTAATCAAACATACTCTAAGACTTACAGCGGCAATATGCAACTTTTTTGTATTAACAGATTATAAATTCCTTGCAACAGTTTGCACATTGTAACATCTGTGGGAGAATGAAAAAATCGCCGTTCAGATCAGTCCTCTTGAAGTCTCAATATGTAACACTAATTGTGTCTGCCACCGGTTACGATCTCCCACAACACTGTGACGAATTGTGAGGAAGTGGAGTGAGTGAGTGAGTCACTAAATCAGAAAGTGAATATCATATTTGGACTATAGTTGTTGATTTTGCTAGCGATATGAAGTGACCACGAGCATTCTGCATGCCTTTCCAAAACCAGAAACTATATACAGCCGCTTTAATAGTCATATTTTAACTTCCTTTATAATAGATACAGTTCATGATATATGTTAATAGTACGTAATTAGTTAGTTAGTTATATACTATAACTATTTAAATTGGATCTCTCTCTCTCTCTCTCTCTCAAAATTCACAGAAAGTTATACATCGTGTGACTACTGTGTATGGCAACTTATATAAGAGCCGCCAACGTTACTGCATTATATCAATCAATTTATAAGTACTACTTTACCAGGCCACACAAAAATGCATTTGATCCTTGACAATCTCTCGGCACACCTGACACTGCCTTAGGGCACTCCACTACTGATCAAAATGACTGTATAGCAATAAAATATTTTTGTGAATGTGTGTTTACCTGTTGGATGCAGAATTTGCGGATGGTGTAATCCACCAGAACCATCATGTCCTCCACAGAGACTCTGATGTTGCCATAGGTCCAACAGCCCTGGTCCGGCCAGTACTGGGCACACTTACACTGGAGAAACACAGCCAGAGACATGATTTCACGGCCAACTGTAAAAGCTGTAGTTGTCATAAGCAGTTTGTTTAAGATGCTGCTTGGGTGGTGGCGTTGCTATAAACACACCTACCACTAAGTTTGGACATCAAATTTGGAAGCAACACTTTTCTTCATCTACAAGTAGTGATTTTTTCCTATTAACTATGCCTCCCCAACCTCCTCCCGTACCTCTTTTCTTTCTTTCAGATTAGTCACCATGACAATTGTGGCTGTGTTCTGCTCCCAAATCATTCGCCAGAAGTCGTTCACAGTCTCCTCCTTGGGCCCTGAAGAGGGAGAGATTATAAGGATTAGGGAGAAATGGGGTGAGTTGGGGTGAATGTACATTAACAAATTCAAAGGCCAATTGGAATACATGATGCCTAAGAAATAAAGGTTTACCTTGAGCTGCGATGAACTTATTTTTCTCCTGATACCCCTATGGAGAAGTGCAAGGCAGTGGAGCGTGAAAGGGGGCATAAAATAGAAGAATTCCAAGGCCTTAATTAAATGGGAAGTGTACGAAAAAAATATTCTGGCTATTCTACTTAATTTTATATTATTCCTCTAAAATAACTACTTAACATTTTCTCTGTCAAATCCATGGTCTTACTAGGATGCATCTTGAATACTTAAAGAGATAATCAAACTGTTGAACCATGACAGATTGTTTGTCAAGTAAAACATTTTTTCACCAGCATTATTTTTACAATGAGGCAAATCATATTGCTATGTATATTTACATAGTGTCAAGATTGACAGTATATTTTGCTTTTATACCAATATTACTTTTAAGAGAAACAAGCTCTTGAAGGTTTTAACACTGTACTCAGAAAATTTATAGTTTTCGTAAATCAACCCACAGGGTTAAATTAGATTGAATATAAAATAAACAATTATGTTAATTACAGATACAATTCTTAGCATTAAGATTACTGTCAGTTTAGAGTTTTATGATTAAACTATTGGGATATTTTAGTGATTATCAATCTCATGATCATTGCTTCATGATTAATCAATCAGAACAATGCCTGGAACGGTTGGCATGCACGGCGATGCCTCACAGCAAGAAGGTCCTTGGTTCGAACATCACCTGTCCCAAAGGCCTTTCTGTGTGGAGTTTGCATGTTCTATAGGCCTTGGACCTCACTACAGGCCGCAAGACTCCTTGTAACATTTTCTAACTTCACCATGTCAGAGCAAAGAAACCTTTGTTCAAACCCACGTTTCTTTTCCACATGTATTCAAACAAGGAACTAACATTCAGAACTTTAAAACTTTACAACTTCCAACATTTCTTTAAACGATTCAGAACTTTACCAAAAAAACTCACGGACTTCTCAAATTTGGTCCAGCCCCAACAGCAGGCCTAAGACCAATCATTCAGTGCCACAGCTCTGCCTTCCTTCTCACAGTAAGGTAAACTCATGCTTTTTATAACGTTGAGCGTTTGGATGCTGGAGACAACTTTACTGAGGTGTACCATAATTTGTCAATATTTTAACTGTTATACTGTTTATGTTTAGATACTAACCACTTTAGTTTATCAATGTCATCATTTAGTCATTCTTTATAGTACCGTAATTTTCATGTGTCTTTAGACTAGTAAATAAATAGAATTGCTTTGCATTCAAACCCAGCTGTGTCATATCTTCGTTTTCATACAATAATTTATTCTCGTAACATAGAACGTCACTACTTCAGAATTGAGATTAAAACATTAACTATTACATTATTAAATTAATGCTAAATTGATTCGGTTTCCCGCAGAGCCGTGCTTAGCCTAAGCTAAAATTCTGTGTGGTGGTGCTCCGTATCCTAGGTAATTATCCTTCATCACCTTGATCGATTATAATATTAATTATGAATTAATTGATAATCTACAAATTAATAAAGAGTTATTTACACACAAGAAGTAGTAAACCAGTCACCCTACATTTATGGTGCCCTGTGTGAGGCAAGTTTAGCTGATTAAAGATTGTATGCATAACGAAGATACACAATTGGGTTGTAACATATAACCGTGACTTCGACCAGTAAATGTAGTATAGTGTAGTTTTTAAGTGTTGCTAAACTGAAGTTCTGTAAGAGTTAGACCGTGAGTGTAAAAGCAAAAGGAATAATTATTTTGGGCTTAGTATCGCTGTTGCCTGTATACTGCTAGAATTTAAGTCGACACAAGTACTAGCGTGTTGTAACTAGTTACCCACGAAAGTGTAACTAGGTTTGCCTCTCTTTATTGACGTCTCCTATTTTAGTCTACGATTTCTAGGCATAGGAAATTGAGAAGGCATAGGGAAAGATTCAGACTAGCTCCCTGAACCCTTTTATTCAGCGCTTTAAACAGTTCAGAAGTGAGCAAATTGCTATATGCTAGCCAGATTTGCCACATAATAAAAACTAGCCGCCGTGCTAATGAAATCACCATCCATTGAGTGCACACGCGCTGCCGTGGGCCGCGCCATATTGTTTGAAAGCGTTCACGTTGACAAGCATCGCGAGATCGCCTAGTCTGCGCCGCAGACCCAGTGACATATCGTCACGTGCCACTAGAACGTGGAAACCAGATTGTTGGGGGCGTTGCTTAGCAACCGACAACCCCTCCCGGAACAGTCACACACACTGAACCAGTGTGAGAGAAGTGACCCCTTTTTGTTTTCCAGTTAACCCCTTTACGCCCTCAGAAACAAGGGTAGATTATCTCCATCTTTAAAACATAGTTTAAGAAAGGGAGTGCATGAGAAACGAAATTCGATTTTGTTTGTGGGGTAAAGTTTTAATATTGATTTGATCATTAATTTTAATTGGATTCTGGTTTGATTAAAATTTGGAAATTGATCATGTTAATTATAACTTTGATTTTGGTTTGATTGGAATTCGGATCTGGATCTATTATTAATCATAACTTGGATTTTGGTTTTAAATTTGATTGGATATTGATCCTGTTAAGTATAACTTTGATTCTGGTTTGATTTTAATTTGGTTGTTGCTCTCTTAGTTAATCGTAACTTTGATTGTTGTTTTAACAGTTCATATTGATTTAGATTATTAATCATAAAACGTTAACGTGATTGGTTTTAATTAGAATTTTGAATAGATTTTTAGTTTTAAATTAATCTTAAATTTGTTTTTATTTTGATCTAAAAGTGAGTGTTAGACTTCCCTTGGTGTCTCCACTGTCAGCGAAGCTAGAACGCTTGCCCCTACTACAGTGAGACAGCCCTTACTTAGACCGTACCACCCCAAAACTAACACTCCCCTCCAATATGGCTAAATACACCCAGCTTGAGTATTCCACAAAGGAACTCACCAAAGAGGTGAACCCTGAGCGCCCCTGAACGTTGAGTGGACTCTGTGTCCAACAAGTTGAAAGAAGCAACCAAAAGCTTGTCAAGGATGCTCTTGCCAACATTCCCACCAATAAAGATTTGGTGGTAGTCTGCTCATGGATTTCCTTAATCCTCTCTCATCAACTAAAGTTTCTGAACAAGCAGTCCAAGGAGACATGTGCCATGGGAGGAAACCTCCCTGCCCAGCTCAACCAACTGACAGAAGACAATCAGAATTGGAAAGAGGCTATGAAGAAAGTCAAAGAAGACCTTCGCCATAAACACTCTGAACTACTACAAGTAGAAGAGAAGCTGGCCAAAAGAGAGAAACAAATAAGACAACTGGAAGAGGAGATTGAACATCTACGCCGACCACGTTCCAAAGGAAACGTAAGACATCAGGTGCATTTTTATACAGTCTGTAAGGTACTCCATTATGTCCTGGTCCCGATGCTGCTCTTGCACGTCTGACTGCATTTTCCACCTCTTTCCATTTTGGAGGGCTGGTGTCCATTTGCTCCACAGGGTCCTTAATTGGTGGAATATCTGCGGGAACAGTGAATGGCTCATGCATTTTCTCATCTGTGTGAGTTTCCTTTAGGTTTGACTCCAGTTCATGTTTGGTTGGTTTAAACGTTCCATCCGTTTCTTATTTGACTTTGACTGCTTTATTGAACAAGGACTTGGTAAACCTTAAGGGGTCTTTGTAGAATTAATTCCTTGCTCGTTCTTTATTCTTTCGGTTTCTCCGTAGGTTCTCTGTTCTCTTCAATGTTGACAACCGCTTCTTTAACCTGTCCTACAAATCTCTAATTCCTACCTCTTCGTAGAACGTTTTTTTCCATTGCTTGCCTTCTTTCCTTTATTAGCTTGTCGATCTCTTGTTGCCTCCTTGATTTCTTTTGGTCCAATTGGTTTTTTAAAGTTTCTCCAACAGCCCAAATCTCACATCCCCTATTTTATCTAACTTATTTTCAACTGTGCCTCTGAGCTGTTCAAGTCTCTTTTTTATGTCTATGTAAATAGAGTCCCAAAACATTCGTTTCAGTGGCTGATGGCCACTTTACTTGAGGTTTTTGGTCACTGATCGTCTCCTTGGATGTTTTTCCTTTGGATGATTGGGCTCTACCACTTTATCCCCTTGACTTTCAGTGCTTGTGTGCGCGGCTTCAGTGCTGGAGTTGTTGAAGTCCTGCGGACTTTGGACCGCTGACCTTCATTCAACTTACTGCCTTGACTTCTTAAAAAGTAAAGGTAAAACTTTGGATCTGCCTCACAACTTGGGCCCGACTGCATATCTGTTTCAATAACAATGGCTTGCTTTTACATTTTAATTTCTACACGTGTGAAATACAGAAGATACAACATGTAAATAACACAGCTTTGCCATTTTCTAAGGTGTGCTTTTTCACTTTTGCTGGAGCCAAACTAATAATGACCAATTGCGTACAGTCATTTTTAAGATAGGTTACATTTACCATTTACCTACCTACTTAAGTAAATAACTTATTATTAGACATGCAGGCATAAGATTGATATACAGTTAGGCCCAAAAATATTTGGACAGTGACACAATCTTCATGATTTGGGCTCTGCATGCCACCACATTGGATTTGAAATGAAACTACTACAACGGAATTGAAGTGCAGACTTTAAGGTTTAATTCAAGGGGTTGAACAAAAATATATGATTAAACATGTAGGAATTGTAGCTATTTTTATACAAACGCTCCTCATTTCAGGGGCTCAAAAGTAATTGGACAAATAAACATAACCCCAAGTAAAATGTTACTTTTCAATATTTTGTTGAGAATCCTTTGCAGGCAATGACTGCCTGAAGTCTGGAACCCATGGACATCACCAAACGCTGGGTTTCCTCCTTTGTGATGCTTTGCCAGGCCTTTACTGCAGCGGTCTTCAGTTGTTGCTTGTTTGTGGGTCTTTCTGCCTTAAGTTTTGTCTTGAGCAAGTGAAATGCATGCTCGATTGGGTTGAGATCTGGTGATTGACTCGGCCATTGCAGAATATTCCACTTCTTTGCTTTAAAAAACTCCTGGGTTGCTTTTGCAGTATGTTTTGGGTCATTGTCCATCTGTACTGTGAAGCGCCGTCCAATCAACTTTGCTGCATTTGGCTGAATCTGAGCAGAAAGTATATCCCTATACACTTCAGAATTCATCCGGCTGCTTCTGTCTTTTGTCACATCATCAATAAACACAAGTGACCCAGTGCCATTGTAAGCCATGCATGCCCATGCCATCACACTGCCTCCACCATGTTTTACAGAAGATGTGGTGTGCTTTGGATCATGAGCTGTTCCAATTCTCCTCCAAACTTTCTTCTTCCCATCATTCTGGTACAGGTTGATCTTAGTCTCATCTGTCCAAAGAATGCTGTTCCAGAACTGGGTTGGCTTCTTCAGGTGTTTTTTGGCAAAGTCAATTCTGGCCTTTCTATTTTTGAGGCTGATTAATGGTTTGCACCTTGTGGTGAATCCTTTGTATTTACTCTCATGAAGTCTTCTCTTTATGGTAGACTTAGATACTGATACACCTACTTCCTGGAGAGTGTTCTTCACTTGAGTGGATGTTGTGAAGGGGTTTTTCTTCACCATGGAAAGGATTCTGCGATCATCCACCACTGTTGTCTTCCGTGGACGTCCAGGCCTTTTTGAGTTCCCAAGCTCACCAGTGCACTCTTTTTTTCTCAGAATGTACCAAACTGTTGATTTGGCCACTCCTAACATTTCTGCTATCTCTCTGATGGATTTCTTCTTTTTTTTCAGCCTCAGGATGGTCTGTTTCACCTCCATTGAGAGCTCCTTTGACCGCATGTTGTGTGTTCACAGCAACAGCTTCCAAATGCAAACGCCACACCTGGAATCAACTCCAGACCTTTTAACTGCTTAATTGATGACAGGTTAATGAGGGAAGAGCCCATGCAGCGTTGTTATTTTTTTTTGCAGCCTTCTGAGTCAATTGTCCAATTACTTTTGGTCCCTTGAAAAAGAGGCGGCTACGTATTAAAGAGCTGTAATTCCTAAACCCTTGCTCCAATTTGGATGTGAATACTCTCAAATTACAGCTGAGAGTCTGCACTTTAAGCCCATATTGATTATATAATTGTATCCTGAATATGTCTTCGTAAACAGCTAAAATAACAAAACTTGTGTCACTGTCCAAATATTTTTGGGCCTAACTGTAGATCGTCTCATCTGACTAGGGGTAAGTAGGAACATATTTATACTTATTTTCCAAAAAGTTTAACTATTCTTTTAAGGGATCAAAATATCAAAATATTATCTCAGAAGCTTTGTCTGAAAGAGCACCACTGTGGTGAAAAAATAAGGAACAACAAACGGATCTCAATTGTCAGAAATAGCCTAAATCGTCTACTTACATTTATGAAGGAGGCGTTGATGAAATCAGAATCAGGGACCCCCTCCAGGGATGACAGATGCACCCTGGAATGATCATCTGACAGAGGTATGGAGAGAAGAGGACCAGAAATTGACTGTATTACCGTGGGACAAAATCTAATGATGCAAAGCCATCTACGCACACATTTTTTTATCGAAGTAAGGACCTTAAATAAGGTATACGACAAATTGAATTGATAAGTTGTTTTTTGGCAAAAACTAAAACTAACCTTTACATTACCTTAACCCCAAACATCACCTTTAATCTATCCCCAACTGTAACGGTGAAACCCATAGCCTAACCTTAACCATAATGGCATTCAAGATGTTGTCTTTAGCATGAGGAACATTATTGTATTTCCCACTAGGTATTTTAAAACAACCGTTTGCTTTCTATTAAAGAATACAGAAGTGAGGGCCAGTCAGAAGTCAAAAATGTCCTCAGTTAAATAGAAAAACAAGATTTTTGGCCCTAATTAATATAGAGCACGCACGCACGCACGCACGCACGCACGCACGCACGCACGCACGCACACACACACACAGTGTAGAACGGGTGACAAGACAGGTGTGTGGTGGTGACTCACAAGGCAGGATGTTGACGTATCGGTTCTTTTCCTTGTTCTCTTCTTTGGAAGCTGCGTCACATGATGCCTGAATAGGGCACACCGGTAGCGACTGGACACACACACAGACAGACTGATGGTGAGACATACACAACAGATGAACAGCATCCCATTCTCTTCTATTGACCCAATAAACAGTTCTCAAACGTATCAATTTCTTAAACCCAAAAGTAGGAGAGGATACCCCATTGCACATTGCATTCCTCAAATAAACAGTTGTAACGTGTATGTGTGTGTATGTTTCATACATTAAACTCCTCTCTGAAGAGTTTATTGTCGTCAGCCATGCGACGGTTCATCTCCTCCTCCAGCTTGTCGACATGAAGGGGTGGGTACTTCCTGTTTGTGCTGGGAGAGCGGGCCAATAGAGGCACACTCTGGAGTTCTGTGCCAGCAGGAAGGAGAGAGAAAAACAGAAGGAAAAGAAAGGGGGGAAGGAATGGAAGTGTACAGATAATTGGAGACAGACAAGGGACAAACAGAGGAAGATGGAGAGAAAGAGAGAGAGCAAGAAAAAGAGACAGAAAGCTTAAATTTAAGACATCAGGCTCAGTCAAATACCATGATAATAAGAAAACAAACTATAACAAAAATCCATGTATTACAATCCACTACATTCTGCTCAAGCATCTCTTCAATGTTTTTTTCAAAAACAAACCACCAGAGGGCGATTTAATGTAACTGTTCAGCTATTCATGTTAGCTGATCACACAGTCAGTCAGTGAATTACTTTGAGTTGATCTTGTAAAGACTAACATTAATGTTACTAAAACAAAAATGGATGGTCTACAAGACCCAAGCCAGCTTAAATAAAACAAACCCTAAGGCACAACCTAATTGATAAATACTAACATGTCGCACACAGAGAAAAGCTGTGATTATACCTGTATCTTCAGATCTACCATTGGTCAGCCTGAAAGAGTTTGAATGGCTGCCTGCCTGCTTGTACTTCTTGAACCTGTCAATCAAGTGCACAAACTACATGAATACAGCGTTGCGGCACAAAATACAAAAATACACAGACACACAAACATACACTTCCTATATCTCGCAGCCTAATCAGAACCAGTCATTGCCATGGTTACCGCTTTGGGCTCTCACTGCACGCCTCTATCAAGTGGATGAAAAAAAATGCTTCTTACAATTGATATATACTGTATACTGTACTCAGTGTGTGTGAGTGAATGTATGGTGTAAGGTAGAGCAGCATAGCTAAAGTATTTAGTGCAAGTGCACAGACTTTGAATAACATTTTGAGACAAAGTGGTAATGTGGGATCTCACATTTAGCATACTGTATGTATGGATGTGTGTGTGGATGTGTGTGTGTGTGTGTGTGTGTGTGTGTGTGTGTGTGTGCGCGCGCGTTTGTATATGTGTAACTGGACCCAGGAAGACTGCAAAGATAGAGGAATGACCTGAGCATGTAGAGGATGATGATGATGAAGATGATGACTAGCAGGGAAGACAGGGCCACCATCACAGCAATGACAGGCACCTCATCTGATGGGTTGTCCACTGTGTTCAGGGAGAAGAGGGGCAGAGGAGATGCTGAACATCTTTCAATGTGTGTTGATGCAGTGCAGTTAAGCATTAATTAAAAAAGTCAGAAGAAGGTTCAAATTGAAGGGCTATAACGCAACATTTTAACACATTTTTGAATGCTCGGCTTTGGGTTCCTCATCAGAGAATGTTTCAGTACCATCAAAGAGTAGTCAATGTTCTTGGTCAAACAATCTGTGCAGTGAATGGGATTCCCACAACAAAACGTGAGTATCATGTTGCATATGATATCATTTTGGCCAGATAACTGAATCTCTGAAAAATATTTATTCGGGGACTCGGGGTATTGCACGCATACATGCGCATTGGAATTGTGGAAAACTATTTCAAGAATTGGGGAGTACAAATTGCATTGCCCTAGAAAGTCATGAATATCCAAGGCCTCCTGAATCAGTGGGTTGACACTGCCCTTCTGAACACTTTCATACACCATAGCCTTTTAATTGTATCATTGGCATTAAGATATTGACAGAATGTAAACATATTTTTTATTTACTATGACAGCTTCGCAGAGCATTCCAAATAATGCAGGATCAAGCAGCTGTGCAAATGTGATATCACAGTTAAAAACACATTATGTAACATACTGTACAAATATAGTCTTACCTTGATTGTTTTCATCCCCTAGAGAAAATGAAGCAAAGCCATAATTATTTAAGGCAAAAAGAATCACATATAAATAACAAACTGAACTTCAGGCACACACTTCCTCAGAGTGTGTCATTAAACATTGGTGCAGGATCATGATAGTATGCTGGTAAAACCTTTTACTTCCTAAATAAATAATTTACATACACCTGCAATTTGCATGGTTCCTCTGATAATCTGTAATCAGAGATGCCCGATCTGCTTCCCCGCTAAAACTTGCGCGCTGAATGCTCTGTCCCCCATGGAACGAGTCTGGTTTTGTGGGTGGTGAGAACACCAACGTCAAAGGAGCAGAGGGTATGAGAAGGCGTGTTGTATTGAAGGAGGTCAGATAGGTAGGAGGGTGCTTGTCCATGTAGAGATTTGTAGGTGAGAAGTAGTATTTTGAATGATGAGGACTTAATGGGCAGCCAATGCAGGTGTAAGAGAGTGGGAGCAATGTCGCCAGGGTTTAGTGCGAGTGAGAATCCTTTCAGCTGAATTTTGTATATACTGGAGCCTATCCAGGGCCTTGTTTGACGCCCCGAATAGGACACCATCGCAGCAGTCCAGTCGTGAGGTGACGAATGCATGTATGAGTGTTTCAGCAACAGCATCTGTGAGGGATGATCTGAGCCTAGAGATGTTTCTCAGGTGGAAGAAGGTGGACTTGGTGACAGCTTTTATATAAGGTTCCATGGAGAGGGTGGAATCCAGGACCACACCAACATTTCTGACCTTGGCAGAGGAACAGATAGAGGAGCCGTCGATTGTGAGGACCAAATCACCAACCTTTTTGAGCAGAGCCTGTGGTGCCACAATCAACAGTTTGTCTTACTGCAATTGAGCTTTAGATAATTATCTGGAGTAGGCAGTTTGTGAGTTACAGGGGAGAGAGATTTGTGCTAGGTTTGGTGTGAATGTAGAGCTGGGTGTCATCTGCGTAATAGGGGAAGTTGAGTCTATGTTTACGAATGATTTGTCCCAGAGGGAACATATAGACAGTGTACAGGATTGGCCCCAAGACTGAGCCCTGCGGTACACCCTGTCAGACTGGTGCAAGGGAGGACTGGGTTGTGCCTAGAACCACCCGATGGTACCTGCCATGGAGATATGACCTGAACTACGCATGAGCAGTGCCTGTGATGCCAAGGAGCCTACCCAGACGGTCCAGGAGGACTGTGTGATAGACTATATCAGAGGCTGCTGAGAGGTCGAGAACCAACGCTTGAGCTCTGGAGGGACAGACCCAGTCCTGGTGAAGGTGTTTACAATGTCAACAATGAGGGGACACAGAGTGGGCAGACAGGTCTTGACTAGGGAGGTGGCATAGGGTCGAGTGTGCAGGCAGGTGAATTCAACTGACTATAGAGGAGATAAACGCAGTATCAATAGGCTTGAAAGCATCCATCCATTCTCCGCTGCTTATCCGGGGCCGGGTCGCGGTGGCAGCAGGCTAAGTAGGGTAGTCCAGGCGTCCTTCTCCCCAGCAACCTTTTCCAACCCCTCTTGGGGGATCCCGAGGCGCTCCCAGGCCAGATGAGACATATAATCTCTCCAGCGTGTTCTGGGTCTACCCCGGGGTCTCCTACGAGTGGGGCATGCCCGGAAACCCTCCAAAGGAAGGCGCCCAGGAGGCATCCTAATCAGATGCCCGAACCACCTCATCTGGCTCCTTTCAACACGAAGGAGCAGCGGCTCCACTCCGAGCTCCTGACCGTATCTCTAAGGCTGAGCCCAGCCACCCTACCGAGGAAACTAATTTCAGCCGCTTGTATTCGTGACCTCATTCTTTTGGTAACTACCCAAGTTCATCACCATAGGTGAGGGTTTGAACGTAGACCGACTGGTAAGTCGTGAGCTTCGCCTTTTGGCTCAGCTCCTTCTTCACCAAGACGGTCCGGTACAACGCCCGTATTACTGTTGAAGCTTCACCAATCTGCCTGTCAATCTCACGCTCCATTTTACCCTCGTGAACAAGTGAAAGCATTGAGGTTGAATTTAACAAGAAGGGGCAACTTAGTGGCAACAGGCAGTGGCAGAGTAGCAGGCATGGTTGAAGGATGGAGCTGGTCATAAATAGCTTCAACTTTTGTATGGAAAAAATCTAGGAACCTGGCAGAGGGTCTCAGTCCCCAGGAGGGAGGAGCTATTGAGTGGACAAAGCAGTTGATTAATTGTTGTTACAACCCGGCTCAAAGCCGTCAACATGATCATATGAGTCATATATTTCAAGGAATAACGAAGGTTTATTTATTCTACTCACCACGAACTACAAACAATAATCGATATTGTGTGTAAGTCAGTAAACCAGTGCGAAGAGTCTGATGGATGTACAGTATGTAACGTAGTGAATGATGTTGTAGGTGCAGCAACAAAAGATATGGACAAATAAAGTCCTAAACGACACAACATCTATCGGTATGGGTGAGAGAGATACCGAGCCAGCAAGCTCTCGACTTTTCTTTAGGCCTGGTTTAAATGGGATCCAGGACAGCTGAAACCCATCGGCAGCAATCAAGATCCAATCTCCACAGCTCCTAAAAAGGTAAAAAAAAAGGGAGGAGACATGGGAAGCACCGCCAAGGCAGCAAGTGCCACGACAGTAGCCGTGACGTTGTGTTGAAGAGCATTCTAGAATTATTTTTGCCCATATCAATGAGATTGGAGTAGTATTTGTTTTTGGCCTGATAGTGAAACCTTATAAGCTTTGATACGGTCCTTTTTCTTGAAGGTTTTTCAAGCTGGCGTCCTATAGCCTTCATAGAAAGAAGCTCTGCGGTGTATCAAGGAGTGGGAAGGGAGAAGACACGTTTCTTGACTTGAAGGGGGTAAGTGAGTCCAGGTTGGGAAGAGAACAGCGTATTATAGTTTAGTACATCGTCATCAACAGTGGAAGTTGGAGGCAGGGGAAGGTGATTCGTTCCGAGCACGCAGCAGTGTTGATATTTTTGATGTTTCTACAGATGTTGATGCGCTGCTCTCTTCTCCTTGGGGCTGGAATTTGAACATCAAAGATTATAGCTGAGCTGATTATAGCTTGATAGTCAGAGATGCTGAAGTCCAAGCCAATGAGGTTTGAGGGTCTGGAATATGGCCTTTATTATGAGTGGGAAACCGAGCGTGCTGAGTGATATTAAAACAATCAAGCAGGGCGAGAAATTCCATAGCAAAGGCAGAGCTGCAAGAACCAACACAAATGTCAAAGTCCCCTAACAGTAAGGTCATAGTGGACAAGGCACAGATTATATAAAGTACCTCAGACAACTCAGAGAGAAACAGAAAATGTTTTTGGAGGCTGGTAGACGAACACTACTTGCATCGCAGGAGAACTGACCAATTGGAATGCAAGGCACTCAAATTAAGTCACATTGTTTACGGAAATGAGCTTGATCTTGTAGCCCGTACGGCGGAGAACGGCAAGCCCACCACCCTGCCCTAGAAATCTGGGCTTTTGCAGGTACACATAGCCTGATGGTGTAGCTTGATTGAGCAGCACAAAGTCATTAACTTGCTGCCAGGTTTCCGCACATAAAATCTACTGAGCGATCCGTGACAACATAGTTAATGTGTAGAGCCTTGTTGTTCAGAGAGTGTGTGTTTAACAATGCAAATCTAGCGGTGTTGTAACGGTGGGGGATGAAATTAATGCCACATAACTGTCCGATGTAACTAGGGGTGCAAGATTTAGATGTATGTCGGTTGCAGAGGCGATTTTTTTTGTCAGAACAGAAGGGATGTGAATGTTAGGTTGGGAACAGTAGAAATGCCTGTGCAAGCCTCTGTGACAAAAGCCGACCCGACGCAGAATCCCTAGATCGCAGCGTGCGCAAAGTGCTAGTGGAACCCTGGTGTGCAAGGCCCAGAGGCCAATGCTCGTCAGTTCAGCAAAGAGAGTACGAGAACTGAGCCATGTTCAAGTACAGGAGGTGATGTGATCAAGTAGAATATATCCAAGGAACAGCTACAGAGACAGCGACAGAGACAGCCTTATATTCCACAAACTAAAAATATTTTGCAACAGTGGATATTCAAACACCAAATGTATTCGCCGGGAGAGTCAGCTAGTCAACGCATTCAGACAAGCCCAGGTATAAATCGAGTGAACAACAGGTGCTATGTTTTGGTTTGTTTGTTAAAGTTACTAGAGACGGTTTATCTGTAGATGATTTTGGTGACCCATACCGTTCGCTAAGTGTAATTATTTTCCCTAACCATTGCAAAGAAGACGTGCAGAATGCTCGTGGTCACCTCATATCGCTAGCACGATCAACAACTATACTCCATGTATGGGCATCTCTTCCTGATTTAGTGACTCACTTCCTTATGCCTTAAAGCGATTTGTCACAGTTTCGACGGAGATAGGGCCTGGTGGCAGACAAAATGAGTGTCAAACATTGAGACTTCAAGAGGACTGATCTGAACCACGATTTTTAATTCTCCCATAGACAATACAATGTGCTATCAGAAGAAATTTATTGATAATCCGTTAATATAAAAAAGTTGCCATTAGTTGCTTTAAATAATCATAGTAGTCCATGGGTAATCAGAGGAAAACTCAACCTGGGTAGCAAAGCAAAATAAAAATGTAAAAATAACCGGGATGATAATATCAAAAACTAACAAGATCGCAAGGAGAAGGGGAAGCCAAACAGCGCCGGAGTACTCTCGCTTACATTCGGCAGTGAATAGTAATCTTTTTTTACATTTATGCCAGTATGATGAAAAACAAATCTTTCTGATCATTTGAAACCCGTTTTTTTCTCATGTACATCTATTCCCACACCTATATACAGTACACACACAAACACACCTACCTGGAAAGCAGGTGGTGTTGGCAGATGTGTGCTCTGCTGTAGACTCCGTGGCCGTGTCTGTCTCAAAAGGGAAATCAGTGTCCTGCTCAGTGTAAATATCTCGAAGTGGGGTTATGGGTGGAGAAGAGGTGGTCCCATTCTCCCCCCCTCCTCCACTATGGACCACTGTAGTACTGGCTGGGGTTGACGATATGATGGTGGGGACTTGGGGAGAACTAGTTGGGGCAAGAGGCAGAGGAGGAGGAACAGGTGTGGGGTCTAGGGCATCAGTGGGACCTGTCGTTTGCATGATGGCTTTGTTTGTGGTGTTGGGTGCCACAGTGGTTGTGGTGGTAGCAGTGGATGTGGGTGGGACAGTGGCACCTGGGGTCACCTCCACCGTGACACTGGGCAGCGGTGGGACAGGAGGGTCAGTGGGTTTGACGGTAGGGATTGCACCACCTGGATGAACAGGCGGAAAAAGCAAATGTAAAGCTGTCCCTTTTTTTTTTTTTTACTGTACTTTGTAAAATCTTCACTGTACATTTAGAATGCAAAGAAGGGATCAGATCAGTTGGTCTTTCCTTACCAGTGGGACCGAGCGCTTCCTGGATGGAGGCCCTGAAGGCCAAACCAAGCAGCAGCAAGAGCAGGGGACACACACCCATTCTGCCCTGCAGAAGAGCAGAACCACAATGGCCTTTCTGAGTTTCAAACTTATTCATAAACAATGTGCGTATATAATGAAGTTATTTGGGTTAGTATGCATAATTTGGTAGTGTCTGAACTAACTTTTGACAATTTTTATGTAATTAACATGAGAATCTTCTCACCTTGGGAATCGAAGTTAGAATCAATCACTCATTCGAACAGCGTGGTCCTAAAAGAAAGATGTTATAATTGTTGTGTTTTAATTGTTGCATTTTTTTTAATCTAAAACAAATTAGGTGAGTTTTTTTGTTTTGATTTCATGGGCTCTGCGGTTGATACTGTTTTCTGACATATATAATTTCTGACAGAATACTGTTTTCTATATAATTTGAAAAGCTGTCTTTGTTGTAAACTTTGTAAACAAAACTGGGTTTCACGCTGCTCACTACACCATGCTTAACAGCTTCTACAATTGAAAATAATTATACTAGCCTATAAAGATTCCTGAAGAGAATGTGAGCTTTCTAAAAGTAACTGTGTTAAATACTAAATAATAACTAGATAGCCTTACATTTCCTGAAGAAAATGTGTGCCTACTATGCATGTGCTATGCCAGTATGGTTGTCAGAACCTGACATTTAAAACTGTATGTATTACTGAATGTAAACTATTGTAATACTGTATGTAATAGTATGTAACAGTATGCAATTAGACTGGAAGTCAATGAGGCCCCATTGACCATCATGCATTTCAGAACTCAAAAAGTATAAATGTTATCAAGATGAAACTCTGCAACTTAATTCAGAATGCTTTTTAGAGTGTATGTACAGTGCATCCGGAAAGTATTCATACCCCTTCACTTTTTCCACATTTTATTATGTTACAGCCTAATTCCAAAATGGATTAAATAAAAAGAATTCCTCAACATTCTACACACAATACCGCATAATGACCAAGTGAAAAACGTTTTTTTGAATTTTTTGCAAATGTATTAAAAATAAAAAAAATTAAATATCACATGTACATAAGTATTAACACCCTTTACTCAATACTTTGTTGAAGCACCTTTGGCAGCAATTACAGCCTCAAGTCTTCTTGAGAATGATGCTACAAGCTTGCCACACCTATTTTGGGGCAGTTTCTCCAATTCTTCTTTGCAGATCGTCTCAAGCTCCATCAGGTTGGATGGGGAGCGTCGGTGCACAGCCATTTTCAGATCTCTCCAAAGATGTTCAATCGGGTTCAAGTCTGGGCTCTGGCTGGGCCACTCAGGGACATTCACAGACTTGTCCCAAAGCCACTCCTTTGTTATCTTGGCTGTGTGCTTAGGGTCGTTGTCCTGTTGAAAGGTCAACCTTCGCCCCAGACTGAGGTCCAGAATGCTCTGGAGCAGGTTTTCATCAAGGATCTCTCTGTACATTGCTGCATTCATCTTTCCCTTGATCCTGACTAGTCTCCCAGTTCCTGCCGCTGAAAAACACCCCCACAGCATGATGCTGCCACCACCATGCTTCACTGTAGGGATGGTATTGGCCAGGTGATGAGCAGTGCCTGGTTTCCTCCAGACATGACGCTTGGCATTCGGGCCAAAGAGTTCAATCTTGGTTTCATCAGACCAGAGAATTTTTTTTTCTCATGGTCTGAGAGTCCTTTAGGTGCCTTTTGGCAAACTCCATGCGGGCTGTCATGTGCCTTTTACTGAGGAGTGGCTTCCGTCTAGCCACTCTACCATAAAGGCCTGATTGGTGGAGTGCTGCAGAGATGGTTGTCCTTCTGGAAGGTTCTCCCATCTCCACAGAGGAACACTGGAGCTCTGTCAGAGTGACCATCGGGTTCTTGGTCACCTCCCTGACCAAGGCCCTTCTCCCCCGATCTCTCAGTTTGGCCGGGCGGCCAGCTCTAGGAAGAGTCCTGGTGGTTCCAAACGTCTTCCATTTGCGAATGCTGGAGACCGCTGTGCTCGTTGGTACCTTCAATGCTGCAGAAATTTTTTTGTACCCTTCCCCAGATCTGTGCCTCGATACAATCCTGTCTCGGAGGTCTACAGACAATTCCTTGGACTTTATAACTTGGTGTGTGCTCTGACATGCACTGTCAACTTAGGACCTTATATAAACAGGTGTGTGCCTTTCCAAATCATGTCCAATCAATTGAATTTACCACAGGTGGACTCCAATCAAGTTGTAGAAACATCTCAAGGATGATCAGTGGAAACGGGATGCACCTGAGCTCAATTTTGAGTGTCACAGCAAAGGGTTTGAATACCGATGAACATGTGATATTTTTTTATTTTTTTAATTTTTAATACATTTGCAAAAATTTCTAAAAAACCTTTTTCACTTTGTCATTATGCGGTATTGTATGTCGAATGTTGAGAATTTTTTTTCATTTAATCCATTTAGGAATTAGGCTGTAACATAATAAAATGTGGAAAAAGTGAAGGGGTATGAATACTTTCCGGATGCACTGTATACCTCAGTCACGTCTGTCCTATAAACGGTCACTGAGGTACAACTTCACTTCAAGTCTATGGGAGAGGCACTAAAACTTTAAAAACCTCACAATTATGGGATGTATCAATATGATATTTAATATTTAGTATGAGAATGTTACTGTCAGATAGGGTTCCCATTGCAAGTTTTATCTGTAGAACGTTGTATTCTCACTGTCCAGTAACATTTTTAAAACGGGGAAACAGAACCTGTTTGTTGTGTCTTAATTGACACAACCAACTACAGTTATTTCTTTCAATAAATAATATTTTCGTGAGAGAGGTTTCGTTTTGAAAGTAGGAGAGCTCAGTTACTAGCCTATATAAAACAGCGGAAAATGTTACACTCAAGACAGTGTTCCCTTCGCGAGTTTTACCTGTAGAAAGTTGTATTTTAGAAGTGTTCGGCATCGTTATTATTTTAAAATGGAGAAACAGAACCTGTTTGTTGCGTCTTTATTAAGCCAACCAACTACTGTTATTTTGTGCAATAAATAATATTATATTTGGGGTTGTACTAATCACCCAAAACTACCCAAAACGACCCAAAAGTACCCAAAACAACAGTGCAGATACCCAAAACAACCACAAACAACCCAAAAGTACCCAAAACAACCCAGAAGTACCCAAAATAACCCCAAACCCAAAAGTACCCAAAACACCACAGTACAGATACCCAATACAACCCAAAAGTACCCAAAACAACCCCAAACAACCCAAAAGTACCCAAATCACCACAGTACAGATACCCAAAACAACCCAAAAGTACCCCAAACAACCCCAAACAACCCAAACAACACAGTACAGATACTCAAAACAATCCAAAAGTACCAAAAACAAACCAAAAGTATGCAAAACACCACAGTACAGATATAGATACAGATATCCACCTTCCCATACAGAAATCCCTAATCATATTAATTTAAGCAGATATCTTTCTGAATAATTGCTGTTGCTACTGGTAATCTGTGTTAAACATAGTGGACGTTTGTTCCAGTTGGTCATAGCCCAATACATTATGGTTTTCTTTAAATGATTGGTTTTATATACAGGTAACTTGAAGAGTCTCAATTATAATAATGTCTAAAATTTGTGTGTATTAGCAGTGAATTAAAATAAGTAGCTTGTTTCTTGTTTCCCAATGTTTCTTATTTACTGGACCAGGCTGTATGCTAATCTCTCTTCTACCCTCATCCATGACAGCCTGACATACATCCCTTCCACACTGACCCTCACTGAGAAGTGAAGTCAAATATTTTGAAACGGTGGGTCGAATGTTAAATTGTATTCTTTATGGTATTATCGATTTTTTTCCTAATAATGTTCTCTGTTGCCCTTTACAGGTCCCATTTAGAGTATATCATTATGTAAAGTTTTATTTTCCCCAAAAATTCACGAGCTAAATGTCAAGTATACCACCCCATAGAGTACAGTACATAAAACAGCCCTATCAACAGTGAGACTCCCATATACAGTACTGTGCATACGTTTTAGGCCGGGGATGCTGTTTTGAAGGCGAAGGGTGGTCACACCAAATGTTGATTTGATACAGATTTGCTTCTCCCTCACTTTGTATATTATGAATTGATAAAATAATAAACAATTAACATTTATATATTTTTTTTTCTAATTTTGAAGACTTCACACCTGCCTAAAACCTTTGCACAGTAATGTATATTGTCACAAGCTGTCTACATTCTCCTGGATCAGATCTTAACAATACAACACAAAGACAGTCTTAAACAATGAATGGTTTATTGAATGGCAATAACATGAACTGTGCCTTATATCAGTCAGTGGATTACTAATTCCAACAGCAAAAAATATTCGTTTTGGGACTCTGTATTGGCATGCTTTGGGTACTTTTGGGTTCTTTGGGGTATCTGTACTGTGGTGTTTTGGGTACTTTTGGGTTGTTTGGGGTTGTTTTGGGTACATTTGGGTTGTTTGTGGTTGTTTTGGGTACTTTTGGGTTGTTTTGGGTACCTCTGGGAACTTTTGTGTTGTTCTGGGTTGTTTGTGGTTGTTTTGTGTACTTTTGTGTTGTTTTGTGTTGTTTTGGATGATTTGTACGACCCAGTCAGATAGTGTTCCCCGTCAATAAGAACGCAAGCTCACACATCTGTTAAATTCATTCTGCTGACTTGTATCTCCAAAACCTTTAAGTACTGTGATTTTTGCCTGCTATCCCTACATTTACCAATAATAACAGGGGGACACACATCCTGACACAAGAGGCGGAGTCATTGATGCAGTAAACAACTGGTGTTCAGCATAATGGACAAGATAGGCGATATAGAAACATAACAACATGCAAATACATAACATCAACGCTAGATGGTGGTACATGACAGTGAAATAACATCCCATTAATTTCAATAGGGGCAAAAACCGATAAAAAATTATAATTAAACAAATAACACGTGAACCGTCATTTAGCTGTATGTAAGCGCGCTAGGCTGCATTACCCTGCATTAAGACATGTTGGCACTGGAATGGAATCGATTGGGTCAAAAGGCCTAATAAAAAATAAAAATAAATATATATATAATAATAAGAAGAAGAATATTACTTTGCAATAAGATGCGTGCATCATAGTGACGCATCACATAGTAATAAGAATTTGACTTTGCGATAACAATATGTGAGCGTCACTGAAGGGTCACATAATAATAGTTATTAAAAAAATCCAGACATCAATAATCTGGTTGGGCACGTGTCCCCCCAGCTTGAATGGGAATGACGCATCTTAAAGAGACCGAAGCTTGCTCACTGCTTTTCATATTTACTTACATCAAATGAAATTAAATCAAATCAAGTTTATTTATAGAGCACTTTTAAAACAAGTTGAGCTGACCAAAGTGCTGTACAAGCGTTCATATACAGTATATCAAACAATACAGAGAACAGTTGTATAACCGATATACATATCTTGCACATAGCATGTGTATAGTCTAAGTGCATATTAAAACCACTAGTATGATTCGAAGGCTGTTGAAAAAAACAGATCTGCTCCATTTTATTGTGTCATCTGTGTTTTCATTTGTTTTGGATACAGCCAAAGTATTACCGAATACCTACTCGCTTCCTACCCTGTTCAACCAATCAGCACTGAGAAAACGCTTTGTTAGGATTTGGGAGGACTCCCTGTCAACACGTCGCCGGCCTTGGTGAGCTATGCTTTCCCAGAAACCCCTTCTCTGCAAAGCTACGCAGAGAAGTTTACGTGCTTCTTCGCAGAAGTATGAATCCGGCTTCACCCATCACGCCCCATTGAAATGAATGGGGAGACGGTTTTGACTGGGAGAGAGATTTCACGGGCATATACCACAATCTAGCATTGGTGATATGTAATTGCAAGTTGCTATGTTATACTATACTGCTATACTGACTGTCTTGGCTTGTTAACTGCATCAATGAATGACTGTCCGGTTATTATGTGATTGCCTTGTAAGACGCAATCATATCCTGTTACCCTTAAGTTTTATTATTATTAGCCCCATTTTTCGGCACCTAGCTACAGTGCATTTTGCTTCCATTGCAACGGCAAAATGTCTAAAGGCCACAGACTGCGCTTGGTACACAGCTAATTAATCTGTCCTCTAGTTATTTTTTAAATTCCTCTTTTACACGCTTAATTTACCCATAGACAATGAATGGGAAGAGGGTAAGACTTAAAGGGAGCTGGAATGAAGGACCAAGATGAATCATACCCTTGTGTATACTATCATCTAGTGACCAATAAAATGTATACATATATGTTAGTCAACATTTCATTGCGGTCACTAAATGGCAGTATACACAAGGGTATGAGTCGGCAGTATACTCAAGGGTATGATTCATCTTGGTCCTTCATTAGGGGCGTCAGAAGTGGGATAGCTAACTCATAAAAAATAAAAACACTGCGCCAACAGTTCAGGTCTTCTGCACGAATGTGCCTGTGAGTATATGTGACGGCATCACCGTATCGCTAATTATTCCATACCGAGTTAGCTAGTTTCTAGTTAACATTACCACATGGCCATGCCCATGGATAGATGCTTCCCCTCTCTTGCTGATGAACGACAATTGCATGGTGTTTCATGTTCACTAGCAATGTAGCAACTCAAGAAGTGAGTATTATTGAAATAATAACTGCTTACGAAAGTCAATGCAAACCACAAGGCATGCCGCATTTACTGTCAACACTGTTTAGTGAACTAACAATTCGTCAAAGACAACAAAGGCATTGTACAAAGGCAACGCAACACTAGATATAATTTTGGCATTATGGAACGTCATACGCTAAGCCATGTCAGCTTGCAAGTTTATCATGACAATAGACATAGTGTGCGTGCATGTAGCTAAGTGATCGATTCACGTATTATTTTATTATTATTTTTAATTGGTGTTTTGCGCCCATGCATTGAAATTAATAGAGAGCACAGTTGTTCTATCTGTATGGTTGTAGCATTCATCGTTCAGTCTCGTTAGATATAAACCTATCTGGAGCAAGTTATATATTATGTACATAGTAGCCCTATTGAATCGGATAAATAACGATGGTGGATCTAACCTAGGAGGCAATGCTAATGCTATGTTATATTGAATGCATTGTCAGTGAAAGCCCAACCTATATAAAACCAAACAATAGTACTAAGTCATCGTACATGTCCGCCATTAGATTATAATGAAGCGGCACTAACAATCTAGCACCAATAAGCAACCCTGTCAACAAACAGGGTCTGGACTGCAGTCCACTTGTGCTGCAGGAACAGGTTTTGCTAAGGCGGTCAGTCTAATAACTGCGACGCATCACATCGCATTTGCTCAGGGAAATGCATTCTCTACTTTAATTCAATGCCATAAATGCATACAACAATAAACCTTGATGTAACTTAACAAAAAATATGTATACACTCACTGGCCACTTTATTAGGTACACCTTGCTAGTACCGGGTTGGACCGGGTTTGCCTTCAGAATTGCCTTAAATCGTCGTGGCATAGACTCAACAAGGTGCTGGAAACATTCCTCAGAGATTTTGGTTCCATATTGACATGATAGCATCACTCAGTTGCTGCGGATTTGTCGGCTACACATCCATAACGCAAATCTCTCGTTCCACCACATCCCAAAGGTGTTCTATTGGATTGAGATCTGGTAAATGTAGAGGCCATTTGAGTACAGTGAACTCATTGTCATGTTCAAGAAACCAATTTGAAATGATTTGAGCTTTGTGACATGGTGCATTATCCTGCTGGAAGTAGCCATCAGAGGATGGGTACATGGTGGTCATAAAGGGATGGACATGGTCAGAAACAATGCTCAGGTAGGCTATGGCGTTTATGTTGTGGAATTTATGCGCAATTCCAATGAGAAATAATTATTTAAAATGATTTGTCTTTGTATTATTTTATTATACAGAATTGAAGCAAAGTACAATCTAGATATATTGATTATGCTGGCCAACAGGTCAAAGATCCTCTTCTCACCAAGTCCTTCAGACGTTTGACTAGAGCAGAAAACTAACACAGAATCTTTATACTAATAATTGCACATTGTTCAAGCCTGGGGAAATGAGCAGGAGCATATCTGTGAGATAGTTGTTTCTTTCTACTGAGGGAAGAACTAGAGATTAGACTGGCTCCAGAAAGTTGCACTCCTCCATAACATCTCAAGGTTAGAACAGAAGTCGCCTAAGTTTACAAAAACGAGTCTCAGCACACAAGATAAATTTGCCATCACAGTTTAAACGATGCTCATTTGGTACTAAGGGGCCCAAAGTATGCAAAGAAAATATCCCCCACACCATTACACCACCAGCCTGAACCGTTGATACAAGGCAGAACGGATCCATGCTTTCATGTTTACACCAAATTCTGACCCTACCGTCCGAATGTCGCAGCAGAAATTGAGACTCATCAGACCAGGCAACATTTTTCCAATTGTCCAACATATTGTCCAATTTTGGTCAGCCCATGCGAATTGTAGCCTCAGTTTTCTGTTTTTAGCTTACAGGAGTCGCACCCGGTGCGGTCTTCTGCTGCTGTAGCCCATCTGCTTCAAGGTTCGACGTGTTGTGCGTTCAGAGATGGTCTTCTGCATACCTTGGTTGAAACGAGTGGTTATTTGAGTTACCGTTGCCTTTCTGTCATCTTGAACCAATCTGGCCATTCTCCTCTGACATCAACAAGGCATTTTTGCGCAGAGAACTGCTGCTCACAGGATATTTTCTCTTTTTCGGACCATTCTCTGTAAACCCTAGAGATGGTTGTGTGTGAAAATCCCAGTAGATCAGCAGTTTCTGAAATACTCAGACCAGCCCGTCTGGCACCAACAACCATGCCACGTTCAAAGTCACTTAAATCACCTTTCTTCCCCATTCTGATGCTGTTTGAACTTCACCAGGTCGTCTTGACCATGTCTACATGCCTAAATGCATCGAGTTGCTGCCATGTGATTGGCTGATTAGATATTTGCGTTAACGAGCAGTTGAACAGGTGTACCTAATAAAGCGGCCAGTGAGTGTATATTTTGATAGCTACAAGTTATCTTTAGCCTAATTGCACTTAGTATAATAGTCGTCATCACGTCTTAGTGCCAAATGTGAAATAACAAGCTAGTCTTAAGTTTAGTTGTTAAATTCAGTTGTTAGTTGTCAGACGTCATTTTCGTGGCTGTGCTGATCGCGAGTATGCGCATCGCATGCACGGTAATTGACTTGGTGCTGGAAGTTGACACTTTTCGAAGAAGTCTGAGAAAGAAAGCAAACGCCTTTGCATTGAATCGGCGAGGCTTGCGGCTTCCAGTTTTCTTATAGTTTGATGACAGGGAGAGAGATAGCTGAGGACGATAAATTAGTAGGGATGCACCGACGTATCGGCTGTACATCGGTTTCGCCGATGTTGACCTTGTTGACTGCCATCGGCCTATCAGCAAATAAGATGGCATTCACCGATGGCAGTGGCCTGAGTTTATGTTGCATCAATTTGCGTGGTCTAAATGTTGTTGCCGCGCGCATGTTTGTTTTCAAATAAGGAGGAAAGAAAATGTCAGCTCTGTGGTAATATTTCAGAGTGGGCTTTGAAATAAAGATTGTTTCATACATTTGTATGATTTAATTTGTGCTCAAATCAAATTTCAGCAGCTGGTAAAATTTCAGCACAACACCGGTACTAACGTCATGCGAAGTTAGTCAGAATTCAGAATAGGCAGGACAAACGCATTCAGTTTTTTTAAAACAAAAGTGATTAAACAGTGAAATGTTAAATTTTTTTGTTACTAACTAAACGCTAATTAATAAAAACAAATTTATAAATTGTCAGTTTTTCAAAAAGTGACCGTTTTAGTGTCGGAAGGTTTTTAAGTTTGCAGAGTTGTTGCTACCGTGTAGCCAACTGAAGTCGTTAGAAAGCCAAAACCTCACATGGCCGACTTTGACATTACTGTAGTCTATTACTGTGAGCGAAATAATTTATATTTAGCGATAGATATATGGTAAAATGCATTATCTTTACATGTTATATAATCATTTACCTAAATAGAGGGTACAATATTTAAAACGTATACTCTGAAAACAGCAAACCCGTCAAATTACTTTGTTGTTTATGACGCGGGCACAAGGCTCCAACATTCTAGCCTAGTACCGGACAAACAAACCGATAATAAAAAGTGTTAGACATGTTTGGAAGAAAAACTACAAAAGTAGAAGTGTTAACGTTTTTATTTTATTTGTGGCAACCAGTCTAGGATGTACGATAAAGGAATGGAAAAACCGTAAATGTTTACATAAAAAAAAAAAAAACAAGCTGCAAACCAGATCCATGAAAACCTCCATGAAAAGAATATAGCTAATAACATAAGTATACTTACCATAAGCCTATGTTTAAAAGTTAGGATACCCCCTATTACAAACCTACTAAACTGAACTGCGACACCTGCAGGCTCACCTATCCAGAGACAAACTTGCTAATTTAAAACCTGCATATGGTCAGTCAATGAAGCCTGCAGGATTCTGTATAAGCAGGTGCTCACCACACAAGGTTAACTTTGACCAGACACCATTGATCCTTACATCAGCCTCAAGTCCCCTGACTTTCTACTCGCTGACAACTCTGCCTTCCTCCTCCCTATAACAGTTACATTTGGCCTGCAGTGCAACCAAAACTGTCTGTAATCTATCTTTTGATGGCTTTTTCAAGTTAATGATGGCCTCATCTGCAGCTCTTAAACAACCAAGTTGATTTATCGCATCATCATACCTCACATCCTCTTATTTGAACACTTGGTTCCTGTATTTGATATCTCATTTGGCAAACTAAAGATCCACTTGTCATTTGCCTCTGTCTGTGGAACGCAACTTATTCCTCTTAGATTTGACCCTTTTAACTACTGCACAAAGGCCTCTGCTATGGGCAAATTTGTCTGCATCCACATTAAACTGGATTGCAAAGTTATGGCAAAGAAAATCAAAAGCACTTCATCTTTACTACCCACCCATGTGTCAGATAAAGGCATGAATCTCAACCATAACCCTATTTGTCAATAGATCAAGATCTAGTCTTGGAGGTCTCTCAACTGCCAAATCTGCTCATGTTAACTTGACACCTAAAGTATTACACTCCCTTATATCCATTCCATCAAACCTTCCAAGCATTTTGCTACGTGCTGCTCATCTTGGGGTCCTTGATCGTTTTCTCAAATCTTTGTTAATAATGTTTGTTAGTCTGTAAAAGATAAAGACCAAAGTTACATTATGCTGTTCTTGAAACAAATATGCAAAAAGGGGTTTTAAATTAACCAATAAATTATGCATTGACGTCTCAATTCATTTGGAATAAAAATAAATTTCTGGATTATAATTATAATGGCCCAAATAACACAGATCAAAGACAACCACAGGTGCATGAGACCACATTATAGAAAAAACAAAAAAAGAATGATAAAGAAACTGTCTCATATTATTCCTTGCGCAATTAAATTATTTCTTCTACGATCGTTAGCTTGCTTCAGCCATAGATGCATCATTTAAAATGAATGATGAGCACTCAGTAAATTATCAGACTATCAGTTATCAAAATAGTAGCCAAATATACATAACTGTATCACAGAGAGCTAAAATAAATCTGACAATGTGACAATTAATCCACACGACACAAATCTAAAACGAAACAAATTGTTTAGCTAGTCACACTATTGAGCAATGCAAACCTTACCGTTGTCTGAATACGTAAGAGAGCGCTGCTCAGTTTGAGTGGCGTATATCTTGATTTTCCTTGGATGGATTTTTTTTTTTGTGGCAGTTTCTTAAGGAGGCCTTTGTCTTGTCAGTGTTAAAAGGATTCGTGCGAACTAGTTGATTTAGGGTAGCATATAGTCACAAAAAAGTATATGAAATTGATATTAAATAACTTATTTTTGACTGATTGATGGGTTCGCTCAAGGTCATGTCCCGACAGGGGTTTTGTTCAAAATGAAACCAAGTTTGACCTTGAAATGTGGTGGGAATAGGTAGGAATTTTGGCTTAAGCAAGAGGAGCGCTCAATTTTTCTGTGCCTGTTTGACCTTAAATATGAGACAATTTCACAAAGACCAGCGACGACTGCAGCACAGTGGTGAGTTTTAAAATGACAATACAATGCTTTTAATAATATAAATAAAAATAAATAAAAAATATTGCATATTTCAGTGATTTAAGAATATGTACTTAAACCAGTTCATCAGTCCTTTGATATTAAATAAAACGTATATTTTTTATTAAACTGCTCAAAGTTAAGGATTGTTTCGTGTAAGAACAAAACCTACGTTCTTTGGAAGCTAACTGGGAAATAGCAAGAGCTGTATAGATACTAACACTTTTATGTTGCGAAACTAAGTTTTACTTTTGTATGACTTAAGACTCGAACCAACAAAAACGTTATATTTGTGTCGATTCAAACAGTTTCAAACCGCTACACAGCGCGATTTTCTTCACCGCTGCGCGATTGTGCTCCCGTTTGTTTACGTTGTAGCTGTTACGGTTGCCTAGCCCAGCGTTTCTCAAACCCTGGTCCGTGG